>MU188844.1:3829-58015 GCA_016904865.1 Pissodes strobi
CACCTTAGTCTCAACGGGCCAAAAACACAAAATCTTAATTTCTCTCTTTGTCCAATATACCATATCAAGTGATAAAAAGGTAAAGTCCTTGGCTATTTTTATTGACTCGAAGCTTACCTGGAAAGATCCCTTCTTTTTTGTATACCAATTTGCCAAGGACTATCCAAAATAGTTTCAATAACAACATTGTGTCGTTTTACTCACATGTTCTATGTGCTTTTAACTGGTCATAGTGCAGACACTAAGAAATTCTTTAAATTGCAAAGGACATGCATACATATGATTGTAGGGCAAGTCTGACATGATTCCTGCACACTACACATCAGCAAATTTAAGATTCTCACCTTTCCCTATCGCTATATTTTAACCTGTCTAACATATGTCAAGACAAATGCCCAGTTTTCTTCCTCACTCAGATGTATATGAATATCCTACTCGTATTCGCAACAATGTTTATCTTGATTACCACAGTGTATCAGAAACAGAATTATTCCGTCTTAACATAGGCCTTTGACTAAGTATGACATGCTCATACAAAAACTAGTAGCACTGGTAGTAGCAAGACCATAGATCAGATGGATTGAGTCTTATCTCGCAGATCGAATACAATGTGTAAAGAAGATTACCACTTGGGCCCAGTATTATTTTAATTATTTTTATAGTGTATTGTCGCAATTTAATAAATATGAGTGTGTATATGGACCGTCTCAAACAGTTTTGTGCTATCGAGAGTCTTTCCATTCTTTGGCACTTCCGAAGGACCTAAATGCTCTAGTTAAATAGTGCAATTTAAATTGTTTTTAGTAAATGTAAAGTTATGCGTTTTATTAAAACTAAAAATCTTGCTACTTATATGTGACTTCTATAGAATGTAATGTTTAGGAAAACGTAAATGTTTTAATGATTTAGGCATGATTTTTAAAAAACATTGATTTTATAATTTTAAAATCCCCTAAAATGCTTGGGTTTCTGCATCGTACCTGTTCTAATTTTTTTTGACAATTTTGTATTGCTTTAATTGACCTCTGATAACATGGGTCCCACACTATTCATGCATATTCTAGTTTTGTTCTTGCTAGTAAGTCATACAGAAGCTTAACTGTAGAAATAGTCATATCTTTTGTGTTACAAAAAATAAACCCAATTGCTTCACCCACAATTTTGTCTACATGATCATTAAAGCTATCATATAAAATCCCTAGATCTCTGATTGGGTTTTCTTCTTTCACTTTAACATTGTTTGAGAGGTAACCATATTCTTCACTATTTTGTTTATTTTTTGCTGTAAACTATCGTAAAACACTTAGTTACATTAACTGCTAATTCAGACAACTGATGAACAGTGCACAAATCATTTTGTAAATTTTGACAGTCAATTATATTACTTATGTTTCTATAAATTTGTATGTTATATGCATAAATTAAACCTTTTGATTGCTTAATTAGTGTAAGCACATATTTTCTAAAAATGACAAATAGCAGGGAACCAAGGTTTGATCCCTGAGATACTCTTGAAAACTAGACATGTAGGGTTCCTACTTATAATTATTATGTACAACCATCTGCTGTCGATTAACAGCAGAAGAAAAGGCATCATCAACTCAATCAATCCTAAGGGTGCGTTCGAAAATTATTCACTGGGTGTAGCTTGGAGACACAACGTAACGGAATTCCGACAAAATTATATCGTAATTATGATTGAAATGAAATAGGTAAATGATAAACCATTGTTGCAAATAATATTTTGTTAGTGAAAGATGAAAATGGGGACGCTTGTTAAATCGGGAGTCGTTACTCAAAATCGGGACTGTCCCGCCTAAATCGGGACGGATGGTCACTTTAGACATAATCGAGATAGCTCGATAGGTCTTTATAATCAAATATCGCCCACCTCTAATACATATGGTCAAATAAAGTTGAGCCATATTATCTTGGAAATGTATAATCATATTACAAACTTTCATTTATCTATTTATTAATTATTTATTTTTATTTTGTAAAGATTTGAAGGGAATTTTTAAAGGAAGACTTCAAAGTGATTATTAATTTTGCTAATCAAATTTAAACACATTTTGCATGTTTTAGATAAATGACTTGGAATTTGATATACCCGAGGTGGCCCCACCTACCTTGGAAAAGGTATTATGGGACATGGAATCAGAGGAAGGCAGTGACACCACCTCATTGCACTCTTTTCAAAGTATGACATCTAGATTTCGGTCGATGATGTCTCATTGTATACTACAAGGAGTGTCAACACAAGTATCGTCTGCAGCTGTATGTATTAAAGTTCTAATTCTATCTTTTGTTTAAAATTTATATGTAGATGTTAATTAAAAATGACTCTTAGAATCGTTTGGTATATAATTTACGTAATGAATGAACTCAGAAATTGGGAAAAAGGTGGAAAGAGATACATTGGGCCAATGCACCTGGGCAGAGACAGGCTAAGAGACTCATCTCTCACTCGCCTAACTATACAAAAAAAGCTTCTCAAGCTACAGAAAAATGGGATAAAACTGGTCGCAGATCCTCTCACTGGACATGGCATGGCCCCCGGAGGTACCACCTCAGGAAAATGGGGAAAATCACTGACGAACAATGCAGATTCTGCCAAACTATGGCTGAAACGTCAGAGCACTTACTCTGCGAATGTCAAGCAGTGACTCGCCAGAGGTTAAGGCATCTCAAAAATGCCCTTGTGACACCGGAAGATGAGATTCTCGAACGAGATAGGTGTTTTCGTGTAAAATAGAAGGGTATACACAAAGATCAATTGAGGTCGACGTGTTGAAGGGCAAATCTTGCCGAGCGACCCCTCTACCTACCTTACCATACCATACTCTAACTTTGCGTCTCTTCTTATTTTTATGAGATTTTTTTTTATACTTTACGCCACATTATGAAGAACTGGCCGAAGAACTAGATGAAGATAAGGTCTTTCTCTTGATTGTTTTTGACCTATTGTACAGTACTGATACTTCTATACAATTGCAACCTAAAATGAGTTCTCGCGTCACATATAGGTCAATTACTGATCAGGGTCGTGCAGCACTTTTTCAGCACTTCCACTCCTTTAATTAGAACATCATTTTGGGTGGTACTGAGCATATTGAGGTCAAGTTTCAGAAATTTTTTCAGCAACTGAAACATTCAATGGATTGCTGTCTGCCAACTAAAACTCGTTTGGTTTTGGAAGGTCCTTCCCGGAAGAAAATAGAATGGTTTGACAATGATCTTGAGGTGATGAGAGAAAGGCTTCGTACTTTGTGTGTCATCAATAACCATAGTCCTATTTTAGTACCTAAATTCATGATCACGGATTATAAAAGGCATTACCGAGCGGAAATCACCAACAAAAAGAAGGCTGCACATGATAGGTTTATAAGTGGTGCATCCAACAAAACAATGGCTATGTGGAGTATTATAAAATCACAGTCTAATAATAATGCATTTGTCACAGACGGGGCTAGCCTTGATGCCCACACTTTCAATTTTTTTTCAATATTGCCAGTGAGGTTATTGGAGCTCTGCCACAGTCTCAAAGCTTGTTTTCTGACTACTTGGTGGGTGATTTTTCCGCTGGTGGTGGTTTTGCCTTCACAGAGGTCACGTGTGATATGGTTTCAGAAGCAATCTCTAATCTCAAAAATAGCAATAGTTCTGATTGTCAGGATATTTCATCAAAGATTATTAAGCACTTAAACATCATCATATCTCCACTTTTAACTATATTATTTAACCAGTGTTTTCGTAGCAGTTACTTCCCAGCAGTGTTGAAGATAGCCAAGGTGGTTCCAATTTTTAAGAATAAAGGTAGTCCCGATAGTGAAACCAACTATAGGCCTATTTCATTATTGCCTATCATCTTAAAAATCCTTGAGTCTCTAATTAAAGATCAAATAAACTTGTACTTTGAAGCTAATAACATCTTCACTCAAAGTCAGTTTGGTTTCCGAAACAAACCTCCTTGGCTATTAACAAGCTTATCCTTGGCTATTAACAAGCTTACTGAATTTATTGCAGGTGGCTTTGAGGACCGACATGACACCTATGCTTCCTTTCTTGATCTTACAAAGGCTTTTGATTGCATTTCTCATAATATACTCTACAGCAAACTCAGCCACTATAACTTTAATCAATCTAGTATTGCCTTTATTGAGTCCTATTTGAGTGGGGACAGAAGACAGTATGTTTATTATAACAATATTTCTTCAGATAGTAAACCAATTTTGCATGGTGTACCACAGGGTTCAGTATTGGGGCCATTGCTGTTTCTTATCTACATTAATGATCTTCCTACTGTGTGTGACAATGTAAATCAATTGTTTGTTCTGTTTGCGGATGATACAACTTGCCTTCACCAGTACTCTCCATCGGATAATATCCAAGTCACTGTAGAAACTGCCCGAGAACGGGTTGAAGACTGGTTTCTGGCAAATAGTTTAAGCTTGAACGCTAGTAAGACCCAAAATCTGAATTTCACTCTAAGAAATAAGCATTCCACTCTACCTTCTGAGGAATCTGTTAAGTTTCTGGGTGTTTACCTGGACCCCGGAGTCACATGGGAAACTCATATTAATAATCTTAGCTCCAAACTTTCAAAGATTACTTTTCTTATTAGAGGTCTGTCAAACTGTGTTTCTGTTAATACACTTTTGACTGCATATCATGGTTATTTTTGTTCGAATATGTCATATGCAATTCTAAACTGGGGTTATGCTCCTAGAGCTGCCCAAATTTTTAAACTGCAACGTAGATGTATCAGGATTATTTCAGGACTTAAGTATAGAGATTGCTGTAGACATAAATTTCTTGAATTTAAATTGCTCACATTTCCTTGTATTTTTATTCTTAATTGTGTTAACTTCATAAAACAAAATATTCAACATTTTCAAACCCATGGTGACATTCACACCTGCTCAACCAGAAATAGAGACAGACTTGTGCCTGGTTTCCATAGATTGGAGAGAACTAGGCGCGGCTCTGATCACTATGGAATTAAATTCTTTCATGCTTTACCCCCCCACATTAAGAACTTGGATGATAGGGATTTTAACAGTACTATTAAACAATATCTTATTGGGCATTCTTTTTATACGTTTCAGGAATTCTTGCTAAGTGATTTTAACCTTTAATTGTGATAGATACTGTTGCCCAATTTTAACTTATGTGTATTCATGTTATTTTTTAACTTAAGTAAATATTTGTGCCCAGCATGTCCATTTTGTACGTTTCAATAGCTAGTATTTATTTTTATGTTAGTGTGTCTGTTAGGTAGGTACCCTTTTTAATCAACTGTTCATTGACATTTGTAATGTATTTTAGAATATTTTTAGTCAGTAGTGTTTTTGACATTTGATATATATGTATATATTTTTGATGACTTGTAAAAGCAATTTTTTTTTGGTATATTACCAATAAAAAATCAAATCAAATCAGTATTTGGTCGCGATACAAAGAAACACCAACTCAACACTTTTTTGACCACTTCTGATGTCGGCTGTTGACCGATTTTAGAGTCAAAATATTCAACACCACGAATTTATATTACAGTAATAATTATTGAACAATCGGAAAACAAAAATAAAAAGTAGGACATCTTGACTGTGTCCGTTCAAGATATGTAGTCACTTGGACGTTTGTAAATAAACCCACGGGCAAAAATATTGTAGACTGTAAATGGGTATTTGTTGTCAAAATTGATGAACAAGGAAATCCCACAAAGTATAAGGCAAGATTGGTAGCAAAAGGATTTAGTCAGAAATATTTAATCGATTTTAATGAAACTTTTGTGCCAATCGCCCGGATCACAATATTCAGAGTGATGTTGGCTTTTTCAAATCAGCATAAATGACTTGTTCATCATATGAATGTGAAAACAGCATTTTTACATGGTAGTTTAGATGAGGAAATTTACATGAAAATTCCTGAGGGTCTAAAAGCAGACGTTAATAAAGTTTGCAAATTGAATAAATCAATTTATGGCCTAAAATTATCTTCCAGATGCTGGTATTAGCATTTTTATGAAACAATTAAGAAATGTAATTTTAAAAGCTCATCAGTTGATCCATGTTTATATTTTTTGGATAAAGGAGACATAAATATGAATATTTATGTGATTTTATATGTCGATGACATTTTAATTTGTACAGCTAAAAAATACAATGTCAGCGTTTAAAAATGATTTCATGAATCAATTTCAAATGAAAGACTTACAGGATGTTAAACTTTTTTTGGGAATCCGAATCATGAGAACAGAAACACTGTAATTTTAGATCAGAGTTAATATTTAAAAACAGTTCTAAATAAATTTAACATCTCCGAATGCAAATCTGTAAACACACCACTAGAAAATAAATTGAATTATGAGGAATTGAATAAGGATCAGAATTTGAATGTTCCATGCAGAAATTTAATTGGGTGTCTTATGTACGCCATGCTTTGTACAAGGCCAGATCTTTGTATTGCAATAAGTATTCTAAACAGATTGCATGCAAAGTAAAAGCAATAAGGAGCTTTGGACATGTTTGAAAAGAGTATTAAGATATGTGAAGGAATCTGTAGATCTTAAATTAACATATAAGCACAGTGATAATTATATAAATATAATGGAGGGCTATGTTCCATTTTGGGAAATAATGAGTTAAACAGGAAAAGTGCAACAGGCTATTTATTTAAAGTCTCTGAAAATTGTACAATATCCGGGAACTCAAAACAACAATCCTCAGTCACTGCTTCTTCAACGGAAGCAGAATATATAGCTGGTTTTGAGTGTGTTAGGGAAGCTATATAACTAAGAAATTTATTACAGAGTATTTGTTTCAAATATTTTCGAAGATAATAATGGTTGGATAAATATAGCAAAGAACCCTATAAATCATAAAAAAAAACCCAACATATTGACATAAAATATAATTTTACACGTGAACAAATCTTACACAAAACCTTAACATTGAAATATATTTAAACAGGTGAACAGTTGGCTGATGCGTTCACGAAGCACCAGCTAAGATCTGAGATTGGTTTACTCTAAAAGTCAAATTCTAAATGAACCTCTTTGTGTGTCAGCTGAAATGTTCAGGTTATATCAACAATAATTACAGTTTGATTTATACATCCTTTTTAAAATAAAGAAAAGCACTTCTGGTGTGTGTTTACTTTTTTTTTATGAACTTTCAGTCTTAGCGAAACTAGCGGAATACAGATACATAGAAGTTATACTCGCGTTTTATTTCCCATAAACCACTGAAATATTCACTAATTTCAATAGTAACATACATGTATCAACACATTAAAAAGAACGACTAATTTGCATGTAATATTGAGGGCCCAAAAGCGGAATTTTCTAATTTAATGGTTTTTTGTAATAATTTGTTTTTGTTACTCATTTCATTTAGACTTGCCAAACAAATCTGAATCACTACATTCTAAAAAAATTTGCCAAAGTGCTTGTTTGCAATAAACACGCACGTTTCCTGTTAATGTTTTGCTTAAAACACCTTTTTGATATAAAGCAAGTCTACTGATTGTGTGGTCTAAAAAAGCCTGCATCTCAGTTTCAGCGGATATTTCGGTAATTTTCATTTGATGGATAACAGTACTTTTTTACCTCTAATAATTATTCATGGTAAGACGGATAAATATAAGCATGTTGATATATGGCTCCTTTTCGTTACGTCCGTGTTTTGTCATTTTTGTGCTTACATATGGCGCTAACGCTTATTCGGGAGAGTAAGGCAATGGGTGTGGTTTAGGATTCTTAAAAGTCTTCTTTATTTTATTGGCTCTTTTGGAAGTCGTTTGCGTTGCGTCCTGTACAATTTCCGCAGCGTTTCTTTTTCCTGAAGTTCCAATAAGGGTACGATCATCCTTAATTTATTTTTGCTGCTAGCTTCCTAAAAATTCATTTTTAGTCTTACAGGAGGAACTCGTCTTGCTTTACTTATCGTCCTGAAGTCAGGTTTGATTTATATTTTGAAACCGATCTAATTTTCGGTGACTAGACGCCCATTAGCTCTTATATTTGAAATGATTTTTAGATGTGAAATTAAAATTTTTTCTTGGAAATTTTTGCAATGTTTCTGTAATTATACATATTCGAGCAGATTTTCCTTAGAGATTAAACGATTTAAGTTATGTAATTGAATTCTTGATATTTGACCGATTATTAAATTTATTTATTTAAATTCAGATGTGGTTCTTGGTCCAAAATCTATAGGTATTGGCCTCAACCACGGGCAGAACATTTAAACAGCGTATAAAAGAACAAACACCACAGTGATTCTAATTATGCATTACACTTAATACTGAAAATTATATATCTGATAACAATTTTGCAATTCTTAATACCTGCGGTAAGAGCAAAAACTTAACCTAGAGAACCTGTAACCTGAAAATAAACCGATTCAAGTTGTTTTTGCTTAATGACCAGTCAGACCTGAATAGTTCACCATTGTTAAACTTAGTTTTATACCTCCAAAATACATTATACAACAGCTAAGAAAGAAGTTTTGTTATTGGTACATACAATTTAGTTTGTAAGTACCTTCTATGAAAAGAAGTCACTATGTAATGAGACAATTGTGTGATAATTTAGTGGAAATTAGTAAGAAACTGGATTTTTATTTGTTTACTTTCAAAAAGTATTTGGTTAAATCGACAAATCCAAATTTGCATTTAGTAAATTTAAATGTCGTTTAGTGTAAAATATTCTATTTGTATTTTTAGGATCGAGTAAAAGCTGGCCTTCCAACTGTTATTACAAATAGTATAAACTATGTTGCTGTGGGTACATCTCATGGTTATATTTTAACTTTTGATTCGGAACAGAATTTATGTTGGTGTTACCATGATGCTAATTTGATAGATCAAGGGGCAGTCTCGGCATTAGCCTTTAATTTGGAAAGTACAAGAATACTTGTAGGGTAAGTTGCAATATGCCTAGTATTATTATGGAGTATTTGTTCAGTTCAGGAATTGAATTAATGTTTTTTTGTTGTTTTCTGGTCTATATTTAAGCTCCCACAACATTTCTAATACTGTAGGTATGTATTAGAAAATTTATGAAGTAAATCTTATAAAATTGGCAATGAAGTTAAAAACCAATAATAATTTTAGGTATGAAAGGGGTTATATCATAATGTTAGATGCGAAAAACGGAGATATAGTGCGAAAAATGTCAGATGCTCATGCGCCTCAAACAGCTGTTTTGCATTTAAGGTTTACTTTTCTAAGTAATTTAGCACTTTGTGGAGATTCATCTGGCTGTGTGTTCTCTATGGGGTTTAACAGAAGATTAGGGGTAAGTGGTTTAAAAGTTTAGTTATTTTTCCTTTTGTTTTATTCGATTGCGGTAAGGTAGCACTCTACTATGAGAGTAACATTGATAGAAAAAATAATAAATAAATCATTAACCTAGATATATTGTTTGTTAATGAAATATCTTTATATCACCTGTTTGTTGAGATCAGCAGCATTACACTAAATATCGAAATAACACTATATATTCAAAAACACTGAACAGCACTGAAGGTTTATGTAAGATGTCTGCGCGATCAAATATTTTTCAAAAAAAAAAAAATGTTAAAAGGTACCAAAATTCTTATCACGGAATTGTTGACGGCTACTAATCTTAGTTTATTTAAAGATGCGAGACAACATTTTAATAATTCCTGCTGGACGATAGCGGGTAAAGTATTTGTTTTACGTGATGGGGCTAAAGCCCTTGTGCGGTCTACGGCGGACTTGGCTCGGCTTGTTGGTTAATCCTGTGAATTTTTATTATCAGGGGTACTTGCACAACTACTAAAATGTAACCTTCATAATGTGTCTTTTACATAGCGGCTCGAGGTATGTAACTGATTTTTTTTTGTAACATATCGACCTAAAACACTGCACACTTATCAAATCTATGCTATGATATATTTTTGGTATATTATGGTATTTCCGATCGTCCCTGCAAATATATGTTAAAAAATGGATATTAATTATATATAAAACCACATGATTTAATTCATGAATCAGTGAATCTACCTATGAAGGATCTAATTGCTTAATTAGCCAATTGATTTTAAGAGTTATTTTGATGTTTTTGACTTTCTTAATGGATATAATTAGTTTTCTTGATTTGTTTTAAAGTCTGTATTGTTTTTAATCGTTTTCGGGCAGCGCCTGCGTGTAATATATTATGATCCCTATTGGAGCTGATTTCAACTGGTTTCATTTAATTTTTCAATGTTGTTTCACTTTCTGTTCATATCATTATCCTAATTTGTGCGACTGATTTATTTTAATTCCTAGCAGTGCACATTTATGTTAGTTGTGGGACTGTAATAGCACCGATATGCGGCCTTTCCAATATAATCGTTATAATCAACATTACTATGAGTATAGATCTTTATTTTTTAATTGTTACTATTTTTACTATATTAGTTTTTAAGATATTAGGATACAAGATGTATTTTTTGGCTAGGTATTACCTGGATGCAGGCTTGGGGTGGCGCCGGGGTGCGGCTGGGGCGGGGGGTAGGCGTTGGTCTTGCAATGGCAGATAATGTTGGGATTGAGCGAGCGGCTGACTTCCGGAGAGCCTCATTTGATAATAGCTTTGGGCATGTGAGCGATTTTATGGTGGCTCATTTGAACGTACGATCTTTGAATACGGGTTTCGACGAATTTTCTCATTATGTTAGTTCATACCAATTTGATGTATTAGGCCTCTCAGAGACCTGGTTATCACCGCAGTATGAGAATAGCTCTTTTAGGATACCCCAATATAATTTCGTAAGGAGGGATAGAAACGGCAGAGGCGGAGGTGTTGGGTTTTATATTAAGAAATCTATTAAATATTCACTTGTTAATTTTGAACGTGTTTCTCCTGATTTCGAATATATTAGCATTAAATTTAAATCTAATAATGAAAATATACTAGCCGTTAGTCTCTATAGATCACCATCCGCTAATCAGGAAAATTTCATTGATACTCTCGAGGATATTTTAGATGTGACTGTACCTATGTATGACAGTGTTATATTGATGGGCGATTTTAATATTGATTTCTTGGGTGATTCTCTAGGTAAACGAAAACTTCAGAATATTTTGGATGTCCATAATTTACATCAAGTAATAAGAGATTCCACTCGTATTAATTTATCTACAGACAGTTCTAGCCTTATTGATGTAATAATTACAACCAGGGATCTCAATCTAATAATGGCAGAATCCGTACCAGTATCAAATTCAGTTACTGATCATAACTTGGTATATGCAGTGCTAGGCATTCCTAAAGTTCAAGATACGCCTAGATTTTTACAGTTTCGTGATTATATAAATATAGATTTGGAACAATTTCAATATGATGCACAAGAATTAGAGTGGGATAGAATTTTGTATACAGAAAATATAGATACTAAACTAGGAATTTTTAATCAAAACATATTATATTTAATGAATAAACATGCGCCATTAAGACGAAGTAAAGTTAAAGAAAAGAGCCTCATTCCGTGGATTACGGATAATATTAAATACATGATGCGTCTGAGAGACAAAGCGTATCGAAAATATTTGAAAACTAAAACAGCGGTTCATCTTCAATATTATAGGGAACTTCGAAACTACACTAAGCATGCCATTATTAGAGAAAAAATGTCATATTTTAATCATTTTTCCTCAAAGAAGGGTAAAGATTTTTGGGTAAATGCAAATCAATTAAATTTAACGCGTAGCAAGGCAGATGCCTTACCAAACGATTTATGTGACCCTAATACACTGAATCTATATTTTTCATCTTGCACTCAAGCAATTGATTCTGTTTCGGATGACAAAATTAAGTATTATAATTCTACTAATCACCCTAGTGTTACATCCGAATTTAATTTGGAATTATTGGACGAAGATACTTTACTAAAACATCTTAACAAGATAACTACCTCTGCTGTTGGCGGGGATGCCATTTCTGTTAGGGATCTTCGACTGTGTCTTCCTTATTGCCTGAACTCCCTAATAAATATAGTAAATAGCTGTGTTTTGGAGAGTTATTTTCCGGCCATCTGGAAGAAGGCTGCAATAACACCGCTGGCGAAAGTTCCACATCCTGTGGAATCAAAAGATCTAAGACCGATTAGCATTCTTTCAGCTGTGTTGAAAATCATCGAAAAACATGTTTATTCTCAATTATACAATTATGTGAGCTTGTCAAATATTATACCTGATTGCCAGTCTGGTTTTCGGCCAAATTTTAGTACTGCAGCCAGTTTAGTTAATGTTTTAAATGAAATTCGACGTAATGAAGATAAAAAGAAATCACATGTCTAGCTCTGTTGGACTTTAGTAAGGCCTTTGATACTCTAAACCATAATTTACTGTTCGCTAAGCTTCACTATTATGGCCTTTCGGATAAGTCTGTCAGGTTCTTCTCCCAATATCTTAGAGGCAGATCACATTGCGTTGAGATTAGAGGGGAGCGTGGATTGGTGAAGTCCAGGTATTTGTTGATAAACACAGGTGTGCCCCAGGGCTCAATATTGGGTCCATTATTGTTCTCACTGTATGTTGCTGATATGCATGATTGCATAAAATATTCAAAAATACAACAATATGCCGATGATTCACAATTATACATATCATTCTCCTTAGACAATATGAATCTTTCCCTGGAACATTTTAACACTGATTTAAATAGTTTGGGCAGCTTTTCTAAGAGTCACAATTTGAAAATAAATGCTACAAAGTCTTCTATTATTTTTTTTAATAACCGTGGAAATAGTGCAAATAGAGTTGCAGAGGAATTCACACCAAAGATTGATGATACTCTTCTGGCTTTAGTTACGGAATCTAAAAATTTGGGCGTCATATTTGACGAATCTCTTTCATTTCAAGCTCACATAAACAGTAAGTTAAAAATTGCATACTTCCGATTAAGGAAGCTTTATAGTTTAAAACAATTCTTGCCTCCTAAAACAAAATATTATTTATGCGACAGTCTTATTTTATCGTTGTTTGATGACGGGGATGTCGTCTACGGAGATTCTCTATCTATGCAAACGTCACATCAAATACAAAAGATTCAGAATTGTTGCATGCGTTTTTCCTTTAACATTCCTTTTAGGAATCATGTTACACCTTATTTAAATAACAATGGTATTTTGAATATGTCAAATCGTAGAAAGTATCATTTATTTAACTTTGTTTATAGTGTATTAAAAAGTGGGCAACACCTTATCTTAAAGCACAATTTCATTTGTTTCCACATCCCCATTATACGAGGAACATTGACAACTATAGAGTGCCACAACATAAAACAGCAGCCTTTCAAAAATCATTTACATTTATCGCTTCTCATATGTGGAACTCCGTGCCAAATCATGTTAAAGATTTTTCTCCTGGACGCTTTTCCTCATTTATTAAAAAACATCTTTTGGAACATCAGGGCGCAACTGAGTAGAATCTGAATGTTTCATTATGCGGGTATATATGTGTGTATATATATAATCTTTTATTTATTTTTTTGTTGCAATTTTTGGTTGCTTATTACATTATTACATCGAATTTTCGGAGATTATCGGTCGCTCGCTTATCCTCGTGAACGTGAACGTAGATGCAGATTAATATATTGTGTCATTTATTCTGATTCCTCTCCGCCCCGCGCTTCTGGTTGATTCTGTGCGCTACCGGCCTCGTCCCTTGTTGGTATTTAAGTTTATTTTAAGTTTTTACTAAGATTGAATTAGTTACATTTTATGTATTATGGGTTAATAGGGCTGTACCACACTTGCGTACAACTTGTTGTGTGCATGCTGTTATCGGCTGTTTATAGTCGCGGTGTAGTCCTTTTTGTCTAAATGTAATTTATTTTTATTCTGTTCTCAATGTATGGATTATTAAGAGACAAATAAACTTGTTTGAATTTGAATGTCTATGTAAAACTTTATATGTTTTGCACAATATTGTATTTTGTCTACAATCAATCTTATTGCCGTTCTAGGCACATCTAATACAGTGTTTTATCGAAAGTTTGCCAAGCGTTTATAAAAACACACTACTTACTTTCTCGTACATTTCGCCATTTTAGTACGAATTCAGAATAGCTTTAAACTAGTTAATGTCCTTGTATTGTTTAATATAAATATAACAGATTATTGTGATTGTCGATGTAGTGTCGGGATTCCACAGGGTTCACCTTTTTTTATTTTTGTCAATGAGTCAATCATTCTGCCCCCCACCCAAGAATCGTAAACTCTAACAGGATTGCTCAATCTCATAAGAAATACGTTCGCCAAAATATCGATCACACGTGATTGTTTGTGACGTGAGACGTCATTCGCAGTCCTCTACCGGATTGTTTCTATTCTGACAGTGCATTTTAAGACGTTTAAAATCGTTGTGTTCAGTGTTATTTGAACAATTATAATAATTTTAACTCGTGTGTAGGGTGGATACATTTGTGGTCATTGTATTTTTGTAAAAAACTTTGAAAAAACAGTGATTTTGAGCTTTAGCAGAGACTTTTAAAGTTGGTGTGAGTGAGTGATCATCAACCTTGTTTTTCAGCTTCAACAGCCTTGAATAAAGTTTGTGTGCTTGCTGCTTATCTACCCATATAATATTAAAGTGTGCATACATTTCTTTTACGTTTTTTAGTGCAATAACCCAAGAATCGTAAACTCTATTACGAATCTTGTGTACCACCTACACATAGTTATATATGCCTAATTATATTAACCCAAACTAACCCATTTTTAGTATGTGAGTAAGTATAATGTAAGTATTTGTTGATAATACTTAATTAAAAATTATACTAAAAACTCACTAATTCATGATTCTTGGGTCAATGCCATAAAGCACACGGGTTTTACTAAATCACCATCGGTCAAATGTATTATAATATGTTTGTCAAAAAATTATTAATTATTACATTTCTAAATATCAAAATATAAGTAAAACACAGTTGCAACCTAGTGTGCTTTATTTTTTTACCGTACTCTACCTACTTCTCAATTATTATTCAATAATTTAGTAAGTACTAAAACGATTTAATATGGACATTTAACGTATATAACAAGTGCGTATCTCAACGCTAAATTGTGGTACTTTAGATGTTCATAATCCATAAAAACACTGCAAGTTTCCCATTTTTCCAAGCATTTACATAGTAAACGCGCCAAGAAAGGACTGCAGCTTACGTCACGACAGTGAGAGTTTTCGCATTGCATTGTCGGGCAGATTTAGCCCACTCGATAATCCTATTAGAGTTTACGATTCTTGCCCTACACCAGAATTCGTCGTACTGCATGTAGATAAAGTAAAACACTGGCATGACAGCGACTTTTTGGAAGATGTACACGTACCCGGTAAAGTTTTAAATCTATACGTCGTCAATGGACTAAAGCTTAAAGCTGAAATGACATTCTTTAGCAGTTTCTCTGAAGAATGTGATGCCTGAGTAATGCGGTTATCGTGTCTCTTGCTTTCTAAAAAAATGAAATTTAAATATGTACATCCTTCTGCTCATAATGTATATTAACAATAACTATATTAAGTATAATGCTTACATACATGGATATAACACAAGAAATTCCATTGCTCTGCTGCTATATGGCATATCATATACATGGGTGTTAAGTGTTACAACAAGAATGGAGCACCCATTTGGGGCAGCAGCCCATTTCGGCAGATCAAAACTACACATGATCCAACAATTTAGCGCTCACTTCGGCCATACATATTTTTAACCCATACAAAAGTGACGTAACCCAATCCTCGAGCCGACGTCGCCGATTCCTTTCACTTTCACATAACTGATGAAACCCAAGCCCAGAGGCGTCACATAATTTTTTTCATCCACTTCGACTATATACATTTTGTATATTTTAACCCATATAAAAGTGACGTAACTTATCGATTTTAATGGCGTACCTGTTTTATAGGATATGTCATCTGTCAACTACCAGGTGTCACTTGTCATTATCTCAATGGTGTCAAAAGCTTTGTGAAAGTCTATAAATAGGAGAACTAGTGGTCTATTGTATTCGATGGTTTCCTCAATGAGGGTCTTAATACTTTGTAGGTGATTATTTGTTCCAAAGCCCGGTCGGAAACCTGCTTGTTCTCTTGGCTGGTAATGATCGAGTTTATTTTCTAGCCTTGATGTTATGACCCTGGCAAACAGTTTGTGTAGATAGCTGAGGAGAGTTATTGGACGGTAATTTTTCAGGTTCATTTTGTCTCCCTTTTTATGGAGTAGTATGGTGATCGCTTCGTGCCACTGATCCGGGACGGTGCTTGAATCCACGTGGGCTACTCCATTTTACAGGTTATGTTATCTGTCACCTGTCAACCGCCATTTGTAATACGTCATACATCATCTGTCAGCCATATTTTTTATTACGTCAAATGTCATCTGTCAACTACCAGCTGTCACTTGTCATTATCATTCACATGAGCTACTCCAATTTACAGGTTATGTTATCTGTAAAATGTCACTCGCCATTTATAATACGTCATACATCATATATTAGTAGCCATTATTGTTATTACATCATCTCCAACTATCAGCTCTCACTTGTCCACGTGAACTACTCCATTTTATAGGTTATATTATCTGCCAGATGTCAGCCGCCATTTGTAATACGTCATATGTTATTTGTCAGCTGTTATCTGCCAAATGTCATCCGCCATTTATAATACGTCATACGTTATCTGTCAAATGTTATCTAGGCTACTCCATTTTACAGGTTATATTATCTGTCACCTGGCAACAGTCATTTGTGTTACGTCATACGTCATCTGTCGTACGTCATCATCCATTTTATAGGTTATGTCATCTGTCAACTCCCAGCTGTCACTTGTCATTATCGTCCACGTAGGCTACTTCATTTTACAGCTAATGTTATCTGTCACCTGTCAACCGCCATATCATACGTCATCCATAACCCATCAAACGTCATCCTCCACAGTCATCCATTACAGTATTTTGTCTGCTCCCAATTTTTTTATATTCTATGACTTGTGCATTACGAGAGCGGAATTATGTCAGTTTGGCCGTGTTAGATTCTTTTTTAAACATTAAAATTTAGCGTTCTTCGGTCGCTCGCGCATGTGCGCCAGGTAGGTAGGAACGACGTTGCCACCAGCAGTCACTGCCTGACATTGACAGAGAACCGCAGATCGGCGCGAATCAATGAGATAAATCTATAAAAATCTAGAAAATCTAACAATATTGACGATTTTTGACAAATACTTTATAAAACATCGGTTGCCACGGGCTTTGGCGTCTCTTATTTACAATACAGACAGAATAGATTTTGTGTTGTCAAAATGATATTATTGGTTAGAAAAGTAGAAATACCACGTTGCCCAGACAACGTGGCATTTCCCCTGTAATTTTTCTATAATACCACTTCTCTTATGGGAAAATTTGTGTATGAGTAATATAGTCGGAATAAAATCACTTAATTGCCACCCACCTTGGATTCTACATAAAACTTCGAACCTTTTTGATAAGTTTTTAGATAACCGGAAAAGAAGATGATAAAATAACAAGTATTTTTTTCGCTCTGTCGTTCTGTAGATTTTTTTTTAAATTCATTACCAATATGATGAAATTGAAATTCTTTCATTTTTTAGGTTAGAGCTTGGAATTCTAAATGTCTTTTTTCTGGAGCCAGAGGTGAGGTTTGCGTTTTTGAGCCACTAGTGCAAGGTCACGATATTAATTTTTTAAGTAGACACGTATTAGTTGCAATGGCAACTCTTTCAAAGGTAAGAAGTATAGTTCCAAATTTAACAAATTGACACATAAATTAAATTTATCTTAAGAAATAAATGCACTATTTCTGATACTTATATTTGATATTTCATTTAAATACATTAACTTGTTTATATAGTTTACAGGTTTGTTTTTTGTAAAACACCGGCTTCACATTTCCTACTGTTTTGGAGATATAGTATTTGTGCTCGAAATTCGGCCATATCACCCTTTGAATTTACTCGTTTGCCCTATTGTATATTACCATACTCATTAGAGAGCGGAATGAAAACATTAATTTTTGATTAGATTTTTTTCCATAACAGACAAATTATAATTTATTTTTTCTTATGAAAGTGTTTTAATTTTCAGATAATTGTTATTTCCGTACGCCCTCGTTTGAAAGTGCACTTTAATCAACAGTTACCAAAAATATCAACATCTCTTCCTTTAATCTCTTGGCAGTTGGTTTCCATGGGAAAGACATTTCAACCTGTTTTAGCTTGGGCAAGAGGAAATTTTTTACACTATGCAAGGTACAGAAATTATTGATTTATTTAAAACAGTATTCCCTAATATTTTATAATTTTATCCGACAAGCACAGTTGAAATTGTTTAGAGAAGTAAATAAGCTAATTATTGTGTAAGTGATCGTTTGACAATAATAGATCCGCAGAAAATGGGATATATTTCGAAGTCAATTCTGTAGGATCAATAAGCAGGAGCGAGATAAATAAAACTATTGTTGTTGGTGCGAACAAAAACGAGACGGAGATAAGAACATATTTTGAAAAATACAAATCTAATCTAAATGGAGCGTAACTAAATCCGACGATTTACCGGGGACCGTTGTTAAGACACTATCGAAGAAACTTCAATCGGATATAAAAGAAACACTGCCGGAAGATGTTCGAAAAGGAAGGAGCGGTAGATATATATTAGAACCAAGAAAGTCTGTAACCAGGGCACATACAGACATTTTAGAAAACACTGTATTCGATACCAAAGTAATTTTAGCAAAGAGGCCGAATTCGAGATCTAGACCGGAATTTAGACCCGCCAAAAATTTCTAAATGGCTGGTAATTTAGCTTAAGAGAAGCTTCAAGAATAAACTATTAAATGCGAAGCTGCTATTGAACCTAAATCAGTAACCGACATGCCGAAACTGTAATAAATGTTTTAGAATCGATAAATAAATGTTCAGAGACGCGGGAGTAACAAAGGATGGTGGCAATTTCATAAGGTGTTAGACAGAGATGGGCGATTCATACATTTTAGGGCGAATAATTCATAAAATTATGAATTTTTCTTATGTTTGCGATACGATATTGCCTTACGGGGGCTAAAAGGCAACAAAAACAAAAAAAAATCCAGGACCGTATTTAAAAAAAAATAAGTTGATGGTGTCGGATTTTAAATCTAACAATGCCTCCTTGCAGAGGGGAAAAAGTGACAATGAAAGAGAATGATTTATTTTAAAATATGTTTCAAATAACGCCATAAAAAAATAAAAACCATTTTGGAAAATTTCGTAGTTTTCCGGATATCTCCGGAAGTGTTCAGAATTTTTCAAATTTTAAAACGGCATCTTGTTAGACATCAAATTACGCAACTTTGCCTTAATTTAACCCACCTCGTATCTCTTACGGTTCCCGGGATCCCCATGCATGCACTGTAGAACTCTGTATAGGGTGTTTGTTCCATTTGTAATCTGGAATGATCATATTTTCCATTCCGCCTTCAGGTTATCAGGTTTCAGTTTTTCTAAGTGGTTGAGTTTATTTTCAAGGTTCTGCGCATTTATGTGCCATATAGAAACTGGAAATTTTGGTTGTCTATCTTCACTTTGATGCGTTTGAGATTTCAGTAGTTGGCACTGCATGGTGAGTGAGTAGATTATTTTCTGATAGAGTAGCATTTCTCACGAAAAGCCTTCTTTAAACATGATGACAGGTTTGCTCGTCTGGAAACTTCATGCCTTTTTATCTTACAATTGTTTGCCTTTTTCTCCACCTGTATGTACAGGGTGTTCACCCATAATGTCCCCCCCCTTTAACTTTGTTAATTTTTAAGCTACAAAAAAAAGTAAAAAACAGAATTGTAGGGTTTTTAATGTAGTTTTTGCACACGTAAAGGAAAAAACAAAAAATTGTACAGTATACAGGGTAGATCAAAAAGAAACATTTTTTTAAATCTAGCCCCCATTTTTTATTCGATTTTTCGATTCTACGTAAAATTCTAAGGATTTTTAATATAACACACTATATGCCTATTCCTGATACTTTAAGAGTTATTGACAGTTGAATTCGCTATATTGTTTGTTCTTTTATTTTTTTATGGCAACAGCCACCTAAGAATATAACTTTTTGTTTAGCTTTTGAAGTCATTGAGGTGAAAATATTGAGTTTCCTCAATTCGACCTCATTGCTTTGAGTAGTGATTTTGTATCTTCTGTTTTAAAAATGATTAAAGAATTATTATTATAATTAAAAAATAGCGACTTCAACTGTCAATAACTCCTAAAGTATTAGGAATAGGGATATAGTGTGTTATAGTAAAAATTCATAGAATTTTACGTAGAATCGAAAAATCGAATAAAAAATGGGGGCTAGATTTAAAAAAATTTTTCTTTTTGATCTACCCTGTATACTGTACACTTTTTTGTTTTTTTCTTTACGTGTGCAAAAACTACATTAAAAACCCTACAATTCTGTTTTTTATTTTTTTTTGTAGCTTAAAAATTAACAAAGTTAAAGGGGGGGGACATTATGGGTGAACACCCTGTACAGGGTCTGCCAACGAGGACTGAGTAGGGCATTATTTTTGACTTTCTTGGTATTTTTGGAGGAAACGAAAATAGCAGTTCGATGTAACTTCTTTCGTAGAATTTGAAAATGTCGCTTAGAAAACAACTGAACCTCAAACAAAAGAGTTACGGCGTACATTCTTGTTTTTTTAAATGGAATACCCATTTTTTTCTATCTCATATTTCAAAAGCGGGCATCTTTTACGTTTGCTATGATATAAATTTTATTGATTCCTTTTATGGAAATATGTTCTTTTACAACAAAAAAAGCTATTTAACCTTTAAGTTTCACGGCATATTATCAAAGTATATGTAAACTAGTAAGTTCACTCAGCGGTAAATCCTTTGATGTAATTCAGCCACATTCTTTTATATCAAGTGACAACTGGAGATGACCGATGCGCTGCGTAAGTGTCCGATTGATTCGCGTGGCTTCCTCGAGTCAGAGATGTATTCAGGAGATTGTATGGACTCGTACCGAGAGACCTACTGAATGCCGGCCGGGTGAAAAATGAAGTGAAACTGAGCAAAGTTGTAAAAATATTTTCATGGAAGGAAATTCAAAAAAAATTTGCATCTTTAGGTGATACCACTGTTGCTATCTCAGAATCTAACAAGAATTTAACAACACTGCAAATCGATCTTGAAAAGGCATCAATAATGGCAACTTTCTAATTTAATCAACTTTGTAGCTTTGACCGTTTCAAAGATAGCAATAATAGTGGATTACCTAAAATATATTTAAAAATATATAATAATATAATACTTCGGAATCTCATTTTTACTACACTTCTTTGGTTTCATAAAAGTGATTTTTCAAAGCCACGTTATGACATGGTTTATGTTTTCGTCTCGCGTTATGGCATTTTTGTATCGTTGATTGGACGACTAACCAAAAGTAACTAAATCTATCAAAATTGATTGTACCGTATCGGCAGGGGCACCGGTTCAAAGACTACAATAAGCTGAGACTAAGTGAAACTAACCAAAACTTGATTCGACGATTAACCAAAACTAACAAAATCTATTAAAATTGATTATAACGTATCGTAACGGGTTCAAATTACTAAAATAAGTTGATACTAACTGAAACTAACCGAAAGTTGATTGGAGGACTAACCCAAACTAACCAAATCTATTAAAATTGATTATAACGTATTGGAACAGATTCAAATAATTAAAATAAGTTGAGACTATATGAAACTAACCGAAAGTTGTTGACGAATAACCCAAACTAACCAATTCTATTAAAATTGATTTTAATGTATTCTGAAAAGCTTGAAATGATTAAAATAAGTTGAGAATAAGTGTAGCTAACCGAGAGTTGATTGAACTACTAACCCAAACTAACCAAATCTATCAAAATTGATTATAACGTATCGGATGACTAAAAAAATTTAAGACTAAGTGAAACTAACCGAAAGTTTATTGGAAAACTAACTTAAATTAAAAAAATCTATTAAAATTGATTATAATGTATCGGAACCGCTTTAAATGACTAAAATAAGTTAAGAATAAGTGAACTAACGGAAAGTTGGTTCGACCACTAGCACAAACTGACCAAATCTATTAAAACTGATTATAACGTGTTGGAACCGGTTCAAATGACTAAGGTATAAGTTAAAATTAAGTGAAACTATAACCGAAACTTGATTCGACGAGTAACGAGAACTAACCAAATCTATTAAAATTGATTATAATGCATCGGAATCGGTTCAACTGATTGAAATAGTTAAGACTAAGTGAAACAAACCGAAAGTTGAATCGAGGACTAACCTAAACTAACCAAATCTATTAAAATTGATTATAATGTATCGGAACCGCATTAAATGACTAAAATAACTTGAGAATAAGTGAAACTAACAGAAAGTTGGATCGACGACTAACCCAAACTAACCAAATCTATTAATATTGATTATAACATATTGGAACCGCTTTAAATGACTGAAATAAGTTGAGAAAAAGTGAAACTATCCGAAAGTTGAATCGATGACTAGACCAAAGTAACCAAATCTACTAAAATTGATTATAAAGTATCTGAACCGGTTTTAATGACTAAAATAGGTTAAAACTAAGTGAAACTAACAAAAAGTTGATCGAACAACTAACCGGATTAGGTTGGTTAATTCGGGTTAATCGTCGATTCAACTTTCGGTTAGTTTCACTTAGTCTCAACATATTTCAATCATTTGAACCGGTTCTAAGACGTTATAATCAATTTTAATAGATGTTATTAGTTGTGTTAGTCAGCAAATCAACTTTCGGTTAGTTTCTCTTAGCCTTAACTTATTTTAGATATTTGAACCGGTTCCGATAAACAATTTTAATAGATTTGGTTACTTTGGATTACTCATCCAATCAACTTGCGATAAACTTCACGTAGTTTCAACTTATTTTAGTCATTTGAACCGGTTCCGATACGTTATAATCAATTTCAATAAATTTGGTTAGTTTGGGGACGACTACAATCAACTTTCGACTAGCTTCACTTAGTTTCAACTTATTTTAGTCATTTGAACCAGTTCCGATGCGTTATAATCTATTTTAATAGGTTTGGTTCGTTTGGCTTAGTCGTTGATTCATCTTTTGGTTAGTTCCACTTATTCTCAACTTATTTTAATCGTTTAAAGCGGTTCCGATACGTTATAATAAATTTCAATAGATTTGGTTAGTTTGGGTTAGTTTGGGGGGCGATTACAAGCAACTTTCGACTAGCTTCACTTAGTTTCAACTTATTTTAGTCGTTTGAACCTGTTCCGATACGTTATAATCAATTTTAATAGATTTGATTAATTTGGATTAGTCGTCGATTCAACTCTCGGTTAGTTTCACTTAGTCTTAACTTATTTTATTCATTTTAACCAGTTCCGATACGTTATAATCAATTTTAATAGATTTGGCTAGTTTAAGTTAGTCGTCTATTCAACTTTCGGTTTGTTTCACTTAGTCTCAACTTATTTTAATCATTTGAACCGGTTCCGAGACGTTATAATCAATTTTAATAGATTTTGCTAGTTTGGGTTAGTCGTCCAATCAACGTTCGGTTAGTTTCACTTAGGTTCAACTTATTTTAGTCATCTGAATCGATTTCGATACATTATAATCAATTTTAATAGATTTGGATAGTTTGGGTTAGTCGTCGATTCAACTGTCGGTTGGTGTCAGTTATTTTCAACTTATGCTAGTCATATAAAGCGGTTCCGATACGTTAGAATGATTTTATTACATTTGGTTAGTTTGAGTTAGTCGTCGATTGAACTTTCGGTTAGTTTCACTTAGTCTCAACTTATTTTAATCATTTGAACCGGTTCCGTTACGTTATATTCAATTTTAATAAATTTGGTTAGTAGTCCAATTAACTTTCGGTTAGCTTCACTTATTCTCAACTTATTTTAGCCATTTGAAGCAGTTCCGATACGTTATAATCAATTTTAATAGATTTGGTTAGTTTGAGTTAGTGTTCAATTAACTTTCGGTTAGTTTCACTTATTCTCAACTTATTTTAGCCATTTGAAACTGTTACAATACCGACGTCATTATCAATTCTAATAGTTGTGGTTAGTTTGGGTTAGTCATCGATTCAACTTTCGCTTACTTTCACTTATTCTCAACTTATTTTAGTCATTTAAAGCAGTTCCGATACGTTATAATCAATTTCAATAGATTTGGTTAGTTTGGGTTAATCGTCGATTCAACTTTTGATTAGTTTCACTTTGTCTCAACTTATTTTAATTTGAATTGGTTCAGATACGTTATAATCAATTTTAATGGATTTGGTTAATTTGGGTTAGTCATCCAAACAACTTTCGTCTAGTTTCATTTAGTCTCAACTTATTTTAGTTATTTGAACCGGTTCCGATACCTTATAATCAATTTTAATAAATTTAGTTAGTTTGGGTTAGTCGTCGAATCAACTTTGGGTTAGTTTGGGTTAGTCGTCCAAACAACTTTCGGCTAGTTTCACTTAGTCTCAACTTATTTTAGTTAGTTGAACCGGTTCCGATACGTTATAATCAATTTTAATAGATTTGGTTAGTTTAAGTTTGTCGTCGAATCAACTTTGAGTTAGTTTCACAGTGCCAAAATATATTTAATATTTACAAAGCATTCCATTATCGTTATATAATATGTACTTATAAAAAAAAAATCTGACACCTAGACGATTTTTCCGGTCTTGTCGCCTCCTTCACCTAATTTTATTAACATATCTATTCACCAATCCGACTATAGATTTTTCCTATTTGCCTTTGTATTTTTCATTGCTTCGTATATATTTCCACCGAAGTCCGAATAAAATATTAAAATAGAAATAAAATTAAGGATTTTCACAAATCCGACTCTGTTCTGAACACTCTGCTTACATACGAACGACTGATTAAACTAAAACGCTCCACATGCTGCTAACAATCTGCGGATTTTCAGCGGCTGGCAGAAAATATTTGGGGGAGTGGAGCTACTAGTTTACATATACTTTGATATTATATAGGTAAAAATCACCTATAGGTAAGAATTACCTGTATTATCTTTCACTGTCATGATAGTTTTAAATTTTGACAAAATGAAATATGAAAGTGGAGAGAATGCAAGAGAAGCTAAGTGAAGATATTTTGCCACCTATCATAGAAACATTTCCGTAAATACGATTTTAAGAATAAAACATTTATTTGAAGAAATAAAATCTTTGCGTGATAAAAAGAAAAGTTTACAAAGAAGAAGGATTCGGGACCACGCCATCGTAAATTATTTTACACATAATCCTATTAATTCAGTTGCTGATGCAGTTCTAGATATTCAGTATGGTCATGCAAGGGGAAGAGTTAGTTCCGGAACTGTTCGCAGAACTTTAAAACGATACAAAATGACCCCCTTCCACGTTCTTCCTGTTCAACACATAAAACCTGACCAGAAAGAATTTCGATTCATATTTGTGTCACAAATTCTAATTAGACAACAAGATCATGACCCTGAATTATTTAAGAAAATTTTGTGGACAGACGAGGCTTGTTTTACAACTTCAGGCATGTTTAACCGTCATAATAAGCACTACTGGGCAACTGAAAATCCAAGAAAATTTGAGCCAATCAAAAAACAAGGAAGAACTTCTGTGAATGTTTGGTGCGGGGTGATAAATAACAAAATTTTAGGGCCAATATTTTATAATGGAACATTAAATGGTCAAAGATACCTGAACTTCCTTCAACACCAAATCGAAAATCTGCTGGAAGAACTACCTTTGGAAACATATCGCACGCTCATTTGGCAACAAGACGGAGCTCCGCCGCACGCCATCCGTGCTGTTGTTGATTTCTTAAATGAGCGACATGCAGAATGGATTGGGCGCAACGGAACAATTGCCTGGGCGCCAAATAGTCCGGAGCTGTCACATTTCAATTCGTTTCTCTGGGGCCACCTTAAAAATGTAGCGTACGAGCAGAGAAACAGTAATATTGAAGAAATAATGGAAACAATTGTTAATGAAATTAATAGACTAAATCACGAAAATAATATTTTAACGGCAAGTTTAGAAAGACTCCAAAGACGCTACAGATGTTGTTTCGAGAACAATGGGGGCACATACAGCAACCCAAACTAAATGTTTCCATAATACCTATAGTAAGAGACAATGACACTTGTTCACACAAAAATATAATAGTACGCTAATATTGATCAATAAAATTTATATCGTAGCATACGTAAAAAAATGCTCTCTTTTGAAATATGAGATAAAAAAAATGGGTATTCCAATTAAAAAACAAGAATGTACGCCGTAACTCGTTTGTTTGAGGTTCAGTTGTTTTCTAAGCGACATTTTAAAATCTTACGAAAAAAGTTACATTGAACTGCTATTTTCGTTTCCTCCAAAAATACAAGGAAAGCCAAAAATAATGCCCTGTTCAGTCCTCGTTGGCGGACCCTGTACAATTATTTGGAAAGTAGAGCCGTTTCGGCTCTGGCTCCTGGGTGTTAACAAACAGCACAAGTGCTAGTTTAGTGACCCTAACGAAGCTGAAAAACCTAAAAGAAAACTGGAAAACGGTCGACGTTTCGAGGAATAAATCTGCCCCCGTTGTCAAGAACGAACAAATATAAAATTGAAAATGGTTAGTAAATGCAAATAACAATAAAAAGCTCGTGCAAAATTGTCAAGTTTTGAATTGACTGACAAGATGACAATAATATGCCATATCGTATAATTACTACTTAATAATTACAGCATATAAAATAAAATTTAAAATTTTTACACTGGCAAAATCAGACTGTTACAACCTCAATTTCACATTAACCTAAAAGACCAGTTTAGGTTAATGTGAAATTGAGGTTGTAACAGTCTGATTTTGCCAGTGTAAAAGATTTAAAATTTTATTTTATATGCTGCATTTAACAACAAAAGATGCTATATTTTGTGGTAAGAATTATTGAATATTAACCTCTTCTGTTAATTAATTTTAAATTCATTTATTCGATTTGTTGTCAATAAACTTAATGTTGCAGCATTTACTAATGAAAATTAATTTTATTATACATACGGTTAATAATATATATGTACTAGCTTTTATAACACTGTTGTGGCCTTAACTAGCTATTTTGATCATCTCTTTCTCTTATGTTGTCCTCGGGCATTTTGTGACTATATTTATTTTAGATGATAATTTGTGGCTCGCTTAGGTTTGATCAAACAACTAATAGTATATTATGATATAAGTGTATAAGAGGGCCTTTAAAGCACGCGAGACATATTTCAAAACACGACGCGCAGCGGAGTGTTTTGTAAGTCGCAAGGGCTTTAGAGGCCTTTTATACACGTATATCATACGCTATTTTTTTATTACGAATGCATCATATTCTCAAAAATGTTTTAAATATTAAACTTAAGGGATATATTGACGAATATATTAATCTGTCACATTTGACATGATCAAATGTTTCTATAGCAACCTTTAAAAAAGTAGGCGCCTCATAAACATCATTTTATGCACGCTGCAGCGTGCGATAATCGTTGATTATGATGCATGCGTAATAAAATAGTATATTATGATATAAGTGTATAAGAGCGCCTTTAAAGCACGCGCGACATATTTCAAAACACGACGCGCAGCGGAGTGTTTTGTAAGTCGCAAGGGCTTTAAAGGCCTCTTATACACGTATATCATACGCTATTTTTTATTACGAATGCATCATAATCTGAAAAATGTTTTAAATATTAAACTTAAGGGATATATTGACGATTATATTAATCTGTCACATTTGAAATGATCAGATGTTTCTATAGCAACCTTTAAAAAAGTAGGTGCATCATAAACATTATTTTAAGCACGCTGCAGCGTGCGATAATCGTTGATTATGATGCATGCGTAATAAAAAATAATATATTATGTTATTAGTCTAACTTTGCTTATTTATATTACATTAATTATGTTTGCTTGCCGTTCTGTATTTTTAAGGATTGACTTAATGAAATCTACTTTTGAGCCTCGTTAGATCCGTCAAATTCATATTCTACATTCGGTTTGAATATTTCACTTCTAATCTCAGGCTGATAACTTTTGGGGGGCACTGATTTGCTTCACTTCTAATCTGAGGCTGATAACTCTTTGGGACCACTGATTTGCTTTGAGATACTCATATTTGTCTTTTCACGCGGCATGTTGTAACTTTTGAAATATTCGTTTGGTATTCCCGAAAAGTAGTGGGCTATTTTCCCATAATTGTTGCTGTCAATTTCCTATTATTTATTGAAAAATTTAATTTTGGCTCATTAATTGTGGCTTCCGCCGTCGTTTTCCAACAATAATAAACGTGAACTAAGTCGTTTATTATCTTAGAATTATTCCTCGTATCGATTCGTCAGGCATTTCTCGGCACTACCACTTTTTCTGATTTCACTTTTTTTCTCTAATTTCGTGGAAGTGGCAAAGGCAAATTGACTGAAACCGATGCTTCTAGGCTATTATTATTAGGTAAATAATTGATTCGTTTGTGAGGTGTTATACATCTACAATTTGGTGTGTTATGCGTTTAAGAAGAATTCAATGTTAAAAGGTTTAGTTACTTTTTAACTGTCCCTTATCAACCAAAGCAAAGGTAACCAGGCGCTATTAAAACTAACAGAAGTTGAAGCAACACAATCATCTTTATTTAATACAATTAAAAGACTTTCTTTAATTTTACGTTTTTTAGATGATGGTTCCTTTGCTGTGTATGCTGTGGAATTGTGTATTTTTAATTCTTTTATACGTTTTGATAACGGTCTACAGGTTTCACCTATATATAATTTCTTGCTTTCACATGGTATCTTATAGATAGCATTTTTAGTAATAGTAATAGTAGTAGATAGTATTTTGTCTGATAAACCAGGAATATAAGGAATAAAGAGGTTCTTAATAGGTCTATTTTGATTGTGTCTAATATTTGATTGTTCACTCTCTATATAAAGCATTTTTGAATGAAATCAATAAAAAATGTCAGCTATATAACGCCACCTAATTAAAGGTTTACATTGATAATTTTCACCAAAATTTAATTCAAAATTTTCCATAAAAATATTGCTTAATATAGGTGATAGAGGCGAACCCATAGCCATACCATTGTTTTGTTGATAATAGTTAGTAGTGTATTGAAAATATGTAGTTTTTACGCCAAAAGTAAGCAATTCGAGTATGGTGTCAATATTAAGTTTTGTGCGTTCACCAAGGTTAGTATCGTTTTCTAATTGTTTCTCACAATAGTTAAAGTTTTATCAACAGGTACCATCGCGCCGAAAAAAATCTGGGACAACAAAATTCTCGTTGTTGAATAGCTCCTATGCTATAAAGAGTATGCAAAATCTATTGAGGATAGGTTATCATTGTTGTCATGGAAGTGAAAAGGTTAAATACCGAAACAATAATACTAGCACCTTTTGTAAAAGTACGAGGAAAAATGGAAATACGTATGTTTATTGTTTTAAAATGTAAAAAAATAAAAACGAGCTTTTTTAATATTTGGTATTTGCACCGTTATTATCGTTAGGCTTGCAAACGACGTGGCATACTTAACACTAAGTTATATTATATTATAATATATTTCTTTTGACACATCCGTCAGTCACATAATTAAATCAAACTGATAACTTCAAAACGAGCTAATAGTCCGGCAGATTAGACTACATTTTGCTGTCCCAGTTTTTTTTCGGCACGATGGTACGTTGGTAAACAGACTAATAACATCAAAACTCACCAGGGGGTCGTTAGGATTTAAATTAATTTGGGATAGTTTTTCTAAAAAGTGTTGTGAATTTCTTATATATGAGCTAGTGTTGTTTGCAAGTGGATTAAGAATGTTGAGTAGATAAGCAATGGAGTGTGAATTTATACAGCTTACTATTGGACGTAGGGGTATATTTAGTTTATGTATTTTTGGTACTCCATATAATGAGGTGTTTTGCTATTGTGTGGTGTCAGTTTGAATCTTTCTATATCATTGAACTGATTTTTGTGTTTTAACATATTGTATTGTATATCTGTCTCTTAATACGTTCTATTGGATCGTTATTTAGTATTGAGTAATTACCGTCATTTAAAAGAGACATTACCTTTTCATCGTAAAAAAACCATTTAAAATTAAACAAAACTTAACATACACAGAACAAAGAGCACTACAATCATTGAAAAGAGATAACACTATTATAATTTTTCCAGCCGATAAAGGCAATTCAACCATAATAATGGATTGCATTACTTACTCACTTATTGCTTTTTTTGGAACAGGTTGCACTCGAGCGACTTTCCAAAAAGATGGGTAAATCCCTTTCTGGTAAGACAGAGAAAAATGTCTGGAAAAAATGGGTGTTAGTTCGTTGGCGCAGTTCATCACGGTGATGAAACTTAATTTCTGCCTTGGAGGACGTTAGGTAGAGTGCGTTGAAAACATTTTGGCGAGCTTATTTGCTTTTTCGTTGGTTGTAGTCGCCGTGATCCCGCGTTCGTCTGTCAAAGGTGGGAGAGACGTTTTTGTAAAATTATCACTGCCTTTGCTACCGACTAGAAATTCCTTGAGCCACTGGGGCATTGCAATAGTTTATTCCTGATCCTTTGATTGTGTTTGTCCTTAGTTTCGTCACGTTTGCATTCGTTTCTCGCTTTGGCAAAACAAGTGCGATTTTCAGCAGTCTGATTTTGCTGTTGTTTCTCAGCTACAGCTTTTTCTCATCTTCTGTCGAACCAGGGCTTTCCTTGACGTTACTTGATGCAATTTGAGATGTATGCTTCCATTCCTGAGGAGATTACTTGCGTAATCTCTTCGCAGCAGACTGACGGTGACGGGTCGTCAGGGCCAAAGCAGACGTCGAGCCAAGGAACTGTCCTAGATCGTCCCAGTTTGCACAACTGTAATACCAGATTTTACGAGGCAGTGGCGGATCTTTCTGTAGGAGTGGCAGTTCACAAACCGTTGTAATAAGTTTGAGTTAGTTCGGAGGTACCGTGCGTTCAATTTATCTTGATAACATTTTGATTCGCCGTAACTTTTTTGTTTTTAAAGATATCAAGGTAAACAAAAAAGCAAAATGTAGGATTGGTAGCCAAATTTTTTTCTAAGTTACATATAAAACAAAACACTGACAATTTTCTGACATATAAGCCTACTCTATATATTTTTTTAAATAGAACCCACTGCATATTACTACATTTTTGGACTCTCTAGAGAAATTTATACATATTTTGTGTATAATATCCTATACCTATCTTTAGCTGTTTACGAAATATTGACAGTTAAAAGTCGCGCATTTTGACAGGCTTTAACATCTAAACGGCACGAGATCAAAGAAAACGGTTTGCACATTCCTTTCTTAGGTTTTCATGACCTATCGAACGACAGTGACTTTGACTAATCCAAACTAACCGGACGTTTAAAAGTTCCGGTTAATTTTATCCGCGGGTTAAATTCAAAGTTACTGTCATTCGATAGCTCATGAAAACCTAAGATAGGAATGTGCAAATCGTTTTCTTTGCTCCTGTGCGGTTTAGATTTTAAAGCCTGTCAAAATGTCAAAATTCCAGACTTTCAACTGTCAATATTTCGTAAACACCTAAAGATAGGTATAGGATATTATACACAAAATGTGTTTAGATTTCTCCAGAGAGTCCAAAATTGTAGTAATATATAGGGTGTTCCATTTAAAAAAATATACAGTAGGCTTATATGTCAGAAAATTGTTAGTGTTTTGTTTTATATGTAACTTAGAAAAAAACTTGGCTACCAACCTTACATTTTGCTTTTTTGTTTACCTTGATATCTTTAAAAACACAAAAGTTACAGCGAATCAAGATAATTTTTTTTTATAAAACTTTATTTCAATCTATAAAATACATTTTAACTTAACTCTAGTTCTCTATTGTATGTCATACATTCGGTATTATGCTCATAATATCCACTAAAACAAGCTTAAATATCATACATCATATTATAGCTATCTAATTAATTAATTGTCTTATAGTAAGATGTAAGGTCGGGTCTAGTTTTTTTAATTTAACAATCTGTAGAATCATCGACTCTTTGTAATCGTTTAAAGTGGCAGAGGAAGTCTTAGTTAACACGTATTGTATGGTTGCCACTACTACAAATAGTACACAGGTGTGTTTATTTCTTGCTGAGACATTAAAACTCAAGCTAATAAGGTCTGAAAGTTTATTCTGTATTTGTGTCATTGTGTTTACTATTCTTAATAGGAGTGCCGAGATTAGTCTAACTTGTGATGTACATAGGAATCTATGAAGCAAATTATCTCTGTTCTTTGCACAAACCTGGCACAGATCAGAAGGCACTTTATTTATCTTTTTAAGATTTACACTAAACGGGTAGGCATCGTGAATTATCATATATACCAAGCTTCTTTTATCATGGTCTAAGATTTTATTGTTCAAATTTAGGCAGATTTGTTTTTGACAACTAAAGTCATTAATTATTTTAAATATATTTGGTGTTTCCCTGTTTTGTTTAGTAGAAGGAGAAAATCTTGAGGTAAATAAGCTGCTTCTTTTACGAAGCGTCTTATGTGGGGAAAGTCACAAGAGAAGAAATAGGGGTTAGGGGGATTTGTTATATGTGAAAAGTTTACATACAGGCACAGATTACCCAACCACTGTGATACAGGGTTATACCATTTTTAATGTTAGAGTAAGTATTTTTGATCAAAAGAGCATTACATTTCATCCAAGGGTCGATTAAGGCCAGTCCGCCTTCATGCTTTGGTCGAATTAATGTTATCGTTGCAACTTTTAAACTGCTGTTTCGCCACAGTAGCCACACATAGAAGCAAGTCTCTTAGCTACTCCCACCGGAATGGGCAACACCTGCGCCAAAAACCAAATTCCCGACAGAGCCTACATGTTTATAAAGGTAACTCTTTGTATAAGACTTAGATTTCGGTGAATGTTTGCCATAATTACATTACGGACCTTGTTGACTCTATTATATCAGTTGTTTTTAATCATACAGTGTACTGTAGTATAAAAATATATCCCCAAAATCTTAATTTTTTTCTGATATTTTAAACCAGTCAAATTGTCGATTTCTAAATGTATGTTTGATTCTTGGTCCTAACTCAGTAGCTTCGCATTTATTTAGATTTAAAACAGCACCGCTGTATTTACAGTATATATCGATTTGTCTTTTACTTAACTCTAATTCGTTGAGAGAGCTTACAGTTAGGGTTGCATTTTAAGATCCTTTACACAAGTAGAGCACTATGTGAAAATCGACCTCTCCTATTGGTCGATCCATCTCGTATTACAATATGTCTTCGTGATGCAATCAATTTGCCGCAAGACCTCTCGTGGTCGAGAGGTTTAGATGATCGGGTCTCACCTGGACGGGCCCGGGTTCAAACCCCGTTGCTTTTTTTTATTTTTTTTTTAAGATTATGTTTCTAAACAGTTTTTTTTTCTTGATTTTGGGTATGTCTTGGGTTAGTTTGGGTTAGCACCTTGTTAGTTTCCTATTCTTGAGCCCCCGTAGCGAGCGAAGCAAGCGGAGGGCCATGCGGATCGACCAATAGGAGAGGCCGATTTTTTACATAGTGCTCTACTTGTGTAAAGGATCTTAAAATGCGTTAGGGTTATGTCATCAGCATAAGCGTAAACCTGTATATTATTGTGTTTAAAAAAACAAATCAGGGTTTCGATAACCAAAACGAATAGTAGCATAGACAGGGGACAACCCTGGCGTACACCCCTCTCAACGAGAATTTACGGTTGTGCTGTTTGTTTACCTGTACTATAGAACCAGCTCCGTTGTATAGGGATTTTAGATTGTTAATGATCTGATTATCAAAGTTATATTTAGCCATTGTAAGCCAAAGGAAATCGTGAGAGACCCGATCAAAGGCATGGTCGAAACCAAGACCTACGAGTAGGTTGTGTGTCTTGTTGGCTGTTGTGCTAGCCACAGTATCTCTAAGATTGCATAACGAAACAAATATATTATTGTTTTTTTTCTGATACATGTTTGACAGTTTGATATAAAAGATTCGAGATGAGGACTTAACCTTGTTTTAAGCATCTTCATGTACAGGGTGTCCCATTTTCGATGATATTACGGGGTATCTCACTTACGAGTAAAGATAGAGAGTTGCGGTTTTCGCAATACTGTGCTACTTTTTTGTGAAAAGAACGATGGTGTAAACAAAATTTTCATAGCCCGCTTCGTTTGTGAGATACAGGGCGAAATTGAAAATAATGCATTTTGGAACCCCCCTCGTATCTCCGTTATCCTTTAACATATCGCAAAGCTAAAAACTTGCTCTTATACACTTTTTTACGTAGAACCCAGTGGCGTAGTCAGATTTTTGCTGTGAGCTGTCAATTTTTAGCTATAAATCAAACTTATGTTTTTTTAAATGGAACACCCTGTATATTTTGCTTTCGTTTGAATGGAAATTTTATAAGCTTTTCAAAAATATATAATACATGATATGTATTTTAAATAATAAGCCTAAAATTCATAATTTCACAAAATGTATCTCTATACGACACTCTTGATGAGTATAGGATAAGCAGTATCTTTTAAACAACGTTATTAGTAGGCAGAGATTATCAGAGCAATGGAATGATCATTTTTTTATTGGTAAGACCTGTCAGTGGCAAAATTTTTATTTTCTGTGTAATATTGTATTTGTTACGATGGTTGAAAACGAAAATTATGAATATTTTGAAAAATATGACATGTTAGTCTGTTTTATACAGAGCAATGAAAACTCCCGTGAAGCTTCTCAACTATTATTCAATATGTTTGTTTGAATATTTATTTACCTTTTGACTTATTTGGGTTTATTTTTTATTTAAGTATCATTTTAATTTATGGATATTCTGAAAGAAGACAACCTGATCATTTAATGTTTTCCGGAATAAAGAGAACATGGAACGTTTATCCGGCCCCTACCAAAAACGTATAATAAGGAAAATCGCGGTAAGGGCGGAGGCAACGTTCCTTGTTCTACCAATTTTTTTCTTTATTCCGGAAAACATTAAAAGATCAGGTTGTCTTCTTTCAGAATATCCATAAATTAAAATGATACTTAAATAAAAAATAAACCCAAATAAGTCAAAAGGTAAATAAATATTCAAACAAAGTTATTGGAATATAGCTGAGAAGCTTCAGGGAAGTTTTCATTGCTCTGTATAAAGCAGACTAACATGTCATATTTTTCAAAATATTGATAATTTTCATTTTGAGCCATCGTAAAAAATACAATATTACACAGAAAATATAAATTTTGCCACTGAAAGGTCTTGCCAATAAAAAATTACCATTCCATTGTTCTTAATAGTCTCTGCCTGCTAATACTTATACCGTTGTTTAAAAGACAATGCTTATACTATACTCATCAAGAGTGTCGTATAGAGACACATTTTGTGAAATTATGGATTTTAGGCTTATTATTTAAAATACATATCATGTATTATATATTTTTATAAAGCTTATAACATTTCCAATCAAACGAAAGAAAAATATACAGGGTGTTCCATTTAAAAAAACATAAGTTTGATTTATAGCTAAAAATTGACAGGTCACAGCAAAAATCTGATCACGCCACTGGATTCTACGTCAAAAACTGTATAAGAGCAATTTTTTAGATTTGCGATATTTTAAAGGATAACGGAGATACGAGGGGGGTCCCAAAATGCATTATTTTCAATTTCGCCCTGTATCTCAGAAACGAAGCGGGCTATGAAAATTTTGTTTATACCATCGTTCTTTTCCAAAAAGTAGCACAGTATTGCGGAAACCGCAACTATCTATCTTTACTCGTAAGTGAGATACCCCGTAATATCATCGAAAATGGGACACCCTGTACAGTTTATGGTCTGTGTTAAGAAGTGTCTAAAATCATTAAGATTAGTTGGATCTGTTATTTTAGGAATCATAACGATAACACCGTTTTTGAAAGTTGAGGGCACCGTTGTGTATTTCATTAATTAGCTGCAGAATTTCAGTTTTAATTGTGTTCCAAAAGTATACGTAAAACTCAGGGGTTAGACCATTGGGTCCTGGAGATTTGTTTCTTGAAATATTTTTAAGAATATTTTTTTATTTCACCCTCAAGAATTTCCGCCTTTAACTCGGTATCACCATCACCTGAAATTGTATTTTGAAACGCTTGCTGTGGAAATTCAGCGTAATTTGGGGATTCACTTGGTTTTTGTACAGTTCTTGAAAATAATTATGGTATACCCTCCGCTATTTTATTTTTATCCCTAATGCATTCGCCATCAATACAGATTTTATTTATTGATTTTTTATGAATTAATTTATTTTCCTTATTCAGATGAAATAAAGAAAAATTGTCGTTTTCAATCTGTTCATAGTACCTACCCCTGATATTTGCCCCTTCTAGATGAGATCTTTGTTCTTTTAAATATGCGCCTTAAATTTTTTAATTTATGAAAAGGTAGTTGCATTGAAATTTTCTGAATCCATTAGCTCTTTTAGGCATTGTGTAAAAAAGTCTACTTTTCTCTTTCTATTTTTGTTAATCACCCCCGCCCTCCATTAAAAAAAAATCAATTTTGGGTTTTGCATATGTACACCACCATTCCAACACTGAATGATGTCGTGTTTTGGATTTTATCCAATTAATCCAATTATTATTTTGAAACAAATTGGTGCTATAATTGATATAATTTGTTTAAGGCCCCTAGAGTCGTTTAAAGTTTGACTGTTCGAATCCCTCTGTGATAGTGTACAGTTAAAATCAACCCCAATAAAGACGATCTCACCAGCTTTTAGTAGTAGATAAACCTCCGTGTAAAAAATATTTCTCTTTCCCGTCTGTTTTCTGACCCACTTGGTACAGGGTGATCCCCTATAATGTCGCCCCCCCTATAACTTTTTTATTTTAAGTGTCCCAAAAAAAATAAAAGTATGGTTATGTAGGTACTGAAAAATACTTTTTTTCTGCGTATAAAAAATATTGGAAAAATGATCAGTATACAGGGAAAACCAAAAAGTTAATTTTTTTTCAATGGATCACCCTATATATGAATTTATTTTTAGATTCCTTGTAAAATTCTAAGCATATTTTATGTTTGATGTTATACATCTAAAGTTAGTAGTTTCACAGCTATAAACAGTTGAAAATCGGTACTTTGGCTACTTTTCACCTTGGTAGCAAGAAGATCATTAGAGATGGAGTAAAATAAATTTCACATTCCTATCTTAACTTTTCAAGAGCTATCTGACGGTACTAACTGGCAGGCGGTACCATGGGTACCAAATCTGGTACCTCGGTAGGTACCATAAGTTAGCACCATCAGATAGCTCTTGGAAAGTTAAGATAGGAATGTGAAATTCATTTTACTCCATCTCTAATGATCTCCTTGCTACCAAGGTGGAAAGTAGCGAAAGTACCGATTTTCAACTGTTTATAGCTGTGAAACTACTAACTCTAGAGGTATAACATCATACATAAAATATGCTTAGAATTTTACGAGGAATCGAAAAATAAATTCATATATAGGGTGTTCAATTGAAAAAAAGTTAACTTTTTGTTTTTCCCTGTATACTGATCATTTTTCCAATATTTTTTATACGCAGAAAAAAAGTATTTTTCAGTACCTACATAACCATACTTTTAGTTTTTTTGAGACACTTAAAATAAAAAAGTTAAAGGGGGGCGACATTATAGGGGATCACCCTGTACATATACATTAACAAATCTGGAATTATTAATTTTAAATGAAATACCTCTAGATGATTCTAGTAAGATTACATCTTCATATAATAGATAATCTCGTATTAGAACGGCTGTTCCCCGTTTGTTTTCATTAATATTAACGATAGAATTGTATCCATGATAAAAGAAAAATTAGAAACTGCTACCTCTTGTAAAAACAAAATATCTACATTATTCATATAAACAAATTCTTTTAAAATATTTAATTTTAGGTCTTAAGAAATTGCACAAATGTTTACTGTGACTATCGAGTATGATACCAACGAGTTCGTACTAACAGAGGTGGCAGGGTAATAATTACTTATTTTGTCCGGTATTTAACTGGTTTCCAGGGGAGGATCTGCATTTACTTCGTGTGCCCATGATACATTTTGTTTTTTCAAGGTTGGTGGTTTTGATGTTTGTTCGTCTTCAGAGGTTTCACTTGATACCTGGTCCGGATTTCTATAACGTTTTAAGCTGAGTGAGTTCTCCAGTTTTTCATAACGCTGAGTGCTGTTTGATTGCTCATTTCTGTCAAATCCTATTAGTGGGTCTTCTTCGGGTTCTTCCATTGTTGTTACTTCTTGATTTATTTGTTGATTTGTCTGCGTGTTTTGAGGAGTTGTACCCACCTCGGTAACTGATTGTTTCATACTCGCAAAGTTTTCTTGAGATAACTCGTTCCTTGGTATATTTACCGGGCGACGTATCGATGCTCCAGCGTTGTTGGCAGCTATGGCTGCGTAACTGCGTAGTCTATGACTTGTAGCTTTGTCACAATTTAGGGCTTCATGGATCCGCATTTCCGACAAGTTCTTGCTTGGCCTAGATAGGTTATCCAGTACTGTCTTTCTGAAATAATGACATATGAAGGTATTGCATGCTTTACCTCCATCTTCAAAATGTTTGTGTCGTTGTAACACTTGTATGGTAGATCGCGCCAGAAATCATTTTTAACGGATTCGATGGTTCCATATTGTGACAAAGCTGTTTTGATTTCAAGGTCTGGCACCTCAATAGGTATTCTATGGATTTTACTGTCGTTTTGGCACTCTCATTTTCTACGGGAACACTATAAGAAACTTGGTCTTTAGCTTTATACATCAGCTTCCCTTCAAATGGCTCGAAGATCGTTTCAAATAATTCTTGAGTAGCTACCTTAATAAATAATTTCTTATCATAGGAGCTAACTTCTTCATCTTTCAGTTTTAATTGTTCTTGTACAAAAGTGTGAAAATCCAATGCTGATATTTTATCGGGAATCTCAGTGAAGTTTAAACAAGATGTGTTGACTCTACTCATTGTTCTCGTTGTACAGAAAAGTTAGTGTAAACAAAAAAATCAAATATTCACACTATTAATTTTATTTAACTCGCGATATACTTTTAACTACAGCAGGCAGCACGACCTGCACGTCCGACGCACGAGTCAATACCCAACACGGTACCTACCTAATGGCGGACCAACTGTAATTGTGTACTGGTTTGGATTTGTGGTTAGAAAAAGATCCAGGAGGGCGGCAAATTCGTCACTCTCGGAGATCCGACTTACTTCGTTCGTCTAAAAGTTGAGTAAGTCCGCAGCTGATGGCAAATGCTTCACCTTCGTTGTCGGTATTGTTGTGATGTTTGAGCCGGTTGGTGTCGTGAGCATTGAAATCTCCCAGAACGATTATTAAATTAGCGTTTGTAGGCTCTATCGCTCGAAGGGAGATAGAAACAGCATATGAACTTGGTTAATCTCTTGGCGGTGAACTCGAGTCACATGACGTCAAGGTTGTTCGGTTCAAGTGTTTCCTTGCAGTGACACGAAAGGTAGCTTCGGACAAAAAGACATATTCCGAACGTGCGTCTAAATCGGGAGTGTAAGTCGTAACCAGGATAGGGGTAGTTTAGTGTTGTTGTAGAACATACTTGTGTTTCTGTAAGGGCTAGTATGTGTGGTCTATTTGCTTGTAGATGTTGGTGTACCGAATTAATATTTGTATTTAGGCCTCTGATGTTGCAGAAATCTATTCTAAATCGGTTCGGTATCTTTGCTGTCTGTGAAATGTTGCTTGAAGAACCCTCAGGGCCACCCGGATCGGATATCCGAATGGCCGGGGAGTTAACCTCCCAAATGCGCCATCATGTCCATATACTCCTATTGTGGAACCCGGAATCATCAGCGCGGAAGCGGAACCCTTAGCACTTCCCAATTCTAATGGGGGGTGGTCCTAGTGGTTCTAGTGGGAGTAGGCTTATTCATCTACCATCTAGGGCCGCTTCCACTGGAAGCATCGGCCTTGGACTTATTCCTTTCGTGGTCCCCAGTCTGGCAGTGGTGAGAATGGGGTTTGTTGGGTCACTCCTCAGTGATCAGCTCCAGACCTTTTACTTTGGCGTTCTCCAGCGAGAACGAGGGATTTGATGGGCCACATCGCGTGATAGTCAAAACAAAGCATCTTAATGAACGTCTGCTTGTCATAGTTTATGACAATATTTCTTGGTTCTAGATAGAATACTGTGTTGTATATTTTCTAAATACACTCCTATTTAGTATTGCTCTCTCCTTCCATACCAACGACTGTAGTAGATGCCAGGTATATTCCGTCGATAAAATTTTGTGAAGTAGTAAATAGGGCGACGGAGTCTGGCGTACGGCATTATTTGTGGTTTGGTATTATTTGTCTTTTAAAGTTCACTAGTAATTGATGCGAAACACGTATTCGCAAAATAGAGTCGCATAGCTGTGTTTCATGAAATATATCCTCGTTAGGGTCAATTTGCGTTTCCATGGTGTTGTTCTTTGCAGCTTTTTGGATTTAGTCTCTTTTTCGCTGTCGTTAGTTCGTTGCACTCATTAATCCTGCGTCCCTGTTTCTAGATGTCATAGAGGTTGCGTTTACGCGCTTTGATTCCGTTTGTTTTTTGTTTTTCACAGCTCTACTATTCTCTAACCTTATGTTCAAAATTGTATCCACATGATCTATAATTTTACTTTCATAATTTTTTATTTTCGTGGTGAATATACATCTCGATCAAACCCTTTCTTTGATTCCCGTAGCTTATTGATGAACTGGGCTTTACAGTAAATCTGTTTTAGTCTGGTGTTTTCCTTGCATAATTATTTGCTGGCATCTATTAACAGTTCGTTGCTGAAAGCTGAATCCGTACATGGCTTATATATTTTGTAAACTTCCAGGTTTTTCTATTCCTTTGTGCAGCCCCAATAAGATTCGTCTACTACAGAGTGACATCACAGACATAATTGTTAATTTTTGCAGCACCTAAATATTGAGGGTATAGTGCTCGTATTCAGATATATTGGATAACAGGATGAATATTCATCTATATTAGTTCCTACAGGGTTGCACTTCCATCTATTCAATCTAGCGGAGAAATACAATCCAGAAGTAGGAAAATATATGCACATGCCGACAACGCGCCGGTCTCGGGGCTAGTGTATGTACTTTTATTTAAAGATATTTAAAGTGTATTGTTTATATTTATATTCTAAGGTATTTGGCAAATAATGTCACGGACAACACTAAAACTTTTAGTCAGATCGGTATTTTTGTTGGTAAACCATAAAATGGAGATGTTTTGCGAGTATTAGTTTTTTTTTTCTGTATATTACATGTTAAAAAGCGATAATTTCAATCAATTTATTCTCTACTAATTTGTGTATGGTTCTTTATATCTAAATATTATCAACTGAGTGTTCAGTTAAAATATTTTGGCTCATTATATTAATATGTGTTTGTTTTTTAGATTAATAACCAACTTTAGTTCAAGTAGTAATAACAGGATCAGACTTATGCCTTTACGGAATGTACAGTTACCTTATACACTAACAGCATTGCACTGGTTAGGTAAGTTTATTATGAAACACTCTCCTGATATAAAATAAAATAAAATAAAATACATATATTTTCCTTTTTGACAGTCTTTTAACAGTATAGGAGTCATCAATGAGAGTTAATGCTAAAACTTAAAATACTAAAAATTAAAAAAATCATTTATGCTGTGCAGATATTTTTTTAATAAATATTGTTTTAGTTTTTTCTTAAAAATATGTATATTGTCTATATTCTTTATGCAACATGATACTCACTGTTACGAATAAATTTCTTCTTATTATTAAACACATATAAACACATTTCAAATATATATAAAGATACCACAGTTAAAATTTTAACAAATTAATAAACAATGTCCTACAAGTAGTTCTTCTAGAGATACTGAAAATACAGCGCACAATCCTTTTTTGGGCCAAACATATATCATTGACAGAGGATGAGTTTCCCCATAAACATATACCATAACGTAGTCTAGAATCTACTTGTGCAAAATACAAACTCATAAGCTGTCCCTGAGAAAGAATTGTTTTCATATTATGAAATAAGTATATCATGGATCCCAGCTTAGAGAGAAGCAGTGAACAATGCGCCTTCCAGTTTTAATTAAGACTATTACATTTATCTTGCAATACATCCTTGGACTTATCAGATATAATTACAGATGTATCGTCTGCGTACAAAGAAAAATGAGCACCGGGTGTCAATCGGTCAAGCTCATTAGTATATAGGCAAAAAAGAACAGGGCCTAAAACTGGGCCCTGTGGTACTCCCATAAGGATCTCACTAGGCTCAGAATTAACGGTGCGCATGCCATCAGCACTTGAATAGTTCAAGGCCACAAATTGTTGCCTTTTCATTAAAAAAGACCTAATCGATCTTTCGGAGTTGCCCCTAATGTCATAGGTATGTAATTTTTCCAGCAAAATGTCGTGGTTGACGCAGTCGAATGCCCTGCTAAGATCACATAAGAGCCCAGCAGGACACTCGCCTGCCTCAATAAAGCCGACCAGGACATCATAAAAAGAAGACAAAGCTGTATTTGTGGAAAAACCCTGTCTAAAACCATGTTGTTTTCACTTAACGCGTTATGGACCTCTAAAAATGCACCCAACCGATCCAAAAAGCAGTAATCAAATATCTTGGAAAAAGTTATGGGTATTGTAACAGGTCTACAGATCTCCATGGATTCCGGATCACCCTTTTTAACAAAAGGAACTACCTTTCTCACATTTAGAAGGGCAGGAAAGGATCCCAGCTCAAAAGATAAATTTACCAAATACATAAGATCGATCATATTCAAAAGATATGTTACTATGCTAATGCTCAATTAGTAGTATTTGTGTGTAATTCTCACAAGAAGTGAATATAGAACATTTAAGGGGATAATAAAATGCTATTGACTAACATATGTTAAGGAATTTAATTTATATTTTATATGATCAAATCAAGACAAATCTTTTATTCATGTCATTACAATATTTATATACATTGTTTACACACATCACAGTAATGGAATAAAATACATAAGTTCACAAGTTTAAAACCTTAAACTAATAAATTCATTAAAAGAATAACAAGCATGATTTATTAAAATTTTCTTCACCCTAGCTTTAAAGTGCCTCATCTCCAATTGCTTTACATGCTCAGGGAGAGAGTTGTAAAATTTTAGGGCCCAATATCCTGTACCAGTTTGACATCTTTTCAACCTTCAATATGCAGGAATTATATTTTGTTTATTTCTCGTATCATGGGGATGCACTTCCTCATGCGACCGATACAGCTCCGGAATCTGCTTCACGAATAGCAGGTTCTCGTATATATACTGAGGCGGCAGCGTAAGTATTGCGAAACTATGGAATACCCGTCTGAAGTCTTCACGATAAGGCAGCCCAGCCATGATCCGAACCGCTTTTCTTTGCAAGGCAAACGGTCTATGCACATTAGCAGAGTGCCAAGCCAAGATGGCAGATGCTAGATGAGAATGGAATATCGCAAAATACGCCACTCTCATTATGTTCCGAGTGACACACCCCTGCAGATTGCGCAGCGCAAACAGGCCCCCACTCAGCCTACCGCACAGCGCATCAACGTGGAGTCCTCACTGCAGCCCTCGATCAAGCTTGACGCCCAGAAACCCAGCACCACTCACAGCCTCGGTCACATCACCACAATCTCTCAGAGAAAATATGACTTGTGTCTCACTGTCATTCAGAAGCAGCCCATTCACTCTAAACCAATCCTGTGCCGCATTTAAGATCCTTTACACAAATAGAGCACTATGTAAAAAATCGACCTCTCCTATTAGTCGATCCGCATGGCCCTCCGCTCGCTTCGCTCGCTACGGGGGCTCAAGAAAAGGAAACTAACCAGGTGCTAACCCAAACTAACTCAAGACATACCCAAAATCAAGAAAAAACTGTTTAGAAACATAATCTTTAAAAAAATAATAAAAAAAGCAACGGGGTTTGAACCCGGGCCGTCCAGGTGAGACCCAGCCCTCTCGACCACGAGAGCTTTTGCCCCAAATTGATTGCATCATGAAGACATATTGTAATACGAGATGGATCGACCAATAAGAGAGGTCGATTTTTACATAGTGCTCTATTTGTGTAAAGGATCTTAAAATGCTCCTGTGCCTCCTCTCGAGCATTTTGGCTGCTGCGGAGTGCACACTGCAAAGCTGAATATTTTGCCGGCCACTGTAGTGCTGGAAGGTCATTAATATACATAAAGAAGAGTATGGGCCCAAGAACTGAGCCCTGTGGTACTCCGATATTGACCTCTCTCTCCACTGACGTCACCCTCACCATCTGTATCCTATCCTTAAGATAAGACCCTATCAACTCAATGCTCTCAGGACAGAAATTGTAATTTTTTAACTTACGGAGGAGAATAGAGTGGCTGCACAATCAAATGGCTTGCTGAGATCGCAGAAAAGTACTGCGCTAAAATTCTGGTTTTGAAAAAACTCTGCTAAATGCGAAATAATATCTAAAATAGCCAAAAAGGTGCTTTTTCCCTTTCTGACTCCAAACTGACACTCGGAGAAATACCCCCTACTTTCGAAGAATGTAACTATCTAAAAAGTCATACATTTCTCCACAATTTTTGAGACTATAGGTAGAAGAAAAATTGGTCTATAGTTTTCAGGCACTCCTGAGTCCCCTTTTTTGAAAATTGACATGACTATTGCCCTCTTGAGGACCATTGGGAAAGACTTTTCCCGAAAGCAGAGGTTAATAATAATTAAAACAATCGCGAACGTAGTCACGTTATGTTCTTGTTTCGTTGGCTGGTGCTTTAAGTGTTAAAAGAACAGTTCCTAGCGCTTAAAAAAATATATTTATCTTACGCATGGTATTCCTGTAGTTCCACTTCATCTATAACCACCAAAGTTAGCCTTTCAAGAGAGGGTTTTTGGTGAATATTCAAGAAAAACAAGTGTTAAAGGTGAGCGCTGCCATATTTGTTTACCATTGCAAACCGTAAATATTCGACGACTGCGTTCCAAACCTATAACTTTTGACGTTGACTCTTTGTTGTCTGCATATTATTATTAGGACTTTAGTGATATTTATGTAGACCTATTTATTATTTTATGTATGAAGTGTTATGCCTATTTTTTGGTTATTGGCTGTTTTTTGTTTGGTAGCTAGTTCACAAACGACCTATTACTATAGACGATTACAAAATGGATGTATTTGGTTGTTGTGGAAATAAGATTTCCCCCTCTTGTCTTGTTTGTAAACAATGTGTCAATATTTATCACAAAAGGTGTGTTATGAAAAACCGAAGCAGATTCCAATTAGTTAGAGATCATATTGTAATATGCTGTACCGGGCCACCTCCTGATTTTGAATCGAGTTGCTGCGACGAAGTAAATATTTTGGAACAAACTATTTCTGACATTATTGAGGACTCCCAAGCCAAGGATAAATTTCTGGATAGGGTTGTTCAGGATAAAAACAGATCTATTCAAGCGGCTCTTTGTATTGAATCTGACTTAACTAGACTCGTAGCCGAACAAAAAAGTACCATATTATTCTTAGAATATGAAATTTCAGAATTAAAAAAATCCTTGGATAAAAAACTTTCTGACAAATCCTTATGTAATCGGGAAACCCAAACAACACAAGTAGTAATGAAGGATCAGGTAATTCAAGCAGAAAGATCACAGACCAAGGAAATTTCATGCCAAACTGCAGTAATACAAAGCAAAAACTTTTCATGCCAGATCAATTGTCTCCCAACTGAAAAAAGGAAACATGTTGCCACCCAAACTAAGACTCGAAAAAAATATTCTGAAACTCACAAATTCCATGCTGTAGTACATGCTGCTGCAGATGCAAATCTAGATGAAACATCCTTAGAACCAAAATTAACCAAAGTCTCTTCCGAATTAATCATTAAGCCAAAAGTACATATGGCATCAAATAAACGGATATTAATTCTTGGCGATGAGCATGGAAAATATTTGCGCGACAAGTGGGTCAGATGGGGCGATGTTCAGAATTATCGTGTGGAATCAATAATCAGGTCTGGTGCATCACTTTCATCAGTATTGGAGGACATTGAAACGTTAGTGAAGGATTTTACCTTACAATATTATGTGTTGTTTTGGCTGGAAAAAATGACTTGGATTTAAACCGGAAACCTTCTTTTAAATTTATTGCCAGCAAGGTTAAAAAATGTTCTAATACTAATATTATTTTTATGTCTGCACCAATTTTTATTACGACAAAAAATTTATATCTTGTAAAAAAATTTAATTATTATTTAGGTAAACTAATGGAAAAGGCAAATCTGTATTGCGGCACGAACGTTTCATTTTTAGAAATTAATGATTTTAGAGGTTTCAAGCTTTCAAACTTTAGAATAACGCAACGAATGTCAAAAGTTTTACTGGGAGATCGTAACTTAAAAGATACGTTTAACCAAAATATTGAGCTAAATAAAAAAAACTCAGGCGGAAATAGAACTAGATAATATAACAACGGAAAAAACCCCAATAGAAGTCGATACTGACTTGATTAGTTTATTAGATACTGTTAATAGTCTTTCAGAAAGTCACATTGTTGATCCTCCAGTAACAAATATATTAAACTCTGCATTTAATCTGGGAAATAACACAGGTAATCTCTCCTTATCTTATGACTATGATTTTTTATCCCCGGAGTTTTGCCAAGGCCTATTGATTTAGCTCACAAAATATCTCCTTTAGAATTTATTAAGCAGTCTAATGATTTTTTCCTTCATTTAAATGTGCAGTCTCTAAATAACAAAATAAACCTTATCTGTACAATGCTAGCCAGCTTTTCCAAAAAACTTATTTTGTTATGCTTCACTGAGCATTGGCTCAGTGAGGAACAATTAAAATGTATTCATATAGATGGATATGTTATGGTAAGTGCCTTTTGTAGAGATCAACTTGAACATGGCGGGTCAGTGATATTTGTGTCTGATACATATTTGGAAAGCATAAAAGTACTGTGAAAACTAAACAATTTTTCCGCTAAGAATATTTTGGAATGCTGTGCTGTAAAAATAAATAACTACTGTATTTTAAATGTGTATCGTCCACCGTCACCAACTCTGGTGAATTTTGTGGATATTTTATCAGAGATATTGAGTAAAGCATCAAGTTTTTCGAAGAATATTATTTTGTGCGGTGACCTAAACGTTAATGCTTTGGAGGAAACCACTCATAAACGGATGTTATTTGATCTCTTTTCTTCATTTAATTTAAACTCTTTAATAGAAGAGCCTACCCCTGAATGTATTAGAAACAACAGACTGGTTTCATCAATAATTGATTATGTTGCTTCTAACGATGATTTTGTTAGCTGTATTAACTTTGAACCAGGTTTTTCAGACCACTACGGCCAGCTAATAAGTTTTAATGTAAAAGTCCCAACTGATCTATCGTCCTGTAAAACTTATTCATTTAGGACTTTTAATATGGTTACCTTGGCTGAGTTTAAACTTTGTCTTGAATCATGCACTTAGGGAATTAAGTATAGAAAATTTGACATCAGCCTTCTTTGATGGCTTTCTGACTTGTTTTAATACCACTTTTCCTTTAAGACAAAGGAAAATTCATGGTAAATCGCATAGAGTAAGATTCTCTGATGAGCTGTTAGGGCAAAGAGAAGAATTAGTAAACCTAAATTGGCTAAGGAAAAGAACGAGTGACGCTCTTATTCATGTAAGATATAAAGAACTTAAACAACGAATTCGTTATAGAATAAGAAAAGAAAAGATAGCATTAAACAATAAATTGATTAACGAGGCGAAAAATAAAACAAGAGCCGGCTGGGATCTCATAAACAAACTCAATAATAAACAAAGAAAAGTAAATGTAATAGCGGAAATAAACATATTAGATAAAACATTAACGGATAAGAATGATATTGCCAATGAATTTGGTAAATATCTTTCTGGTGTTGTAAAGGATAAACTATATACCCATTTTGGCACCCAGCTATCGGATACATGTACTTTTGGGAAACATGTTTCAGACTATGTTCTTTTTACCGACTACCTCAATAGAAATCGCAAATATAATTAAATCTCTCCCAAACAGAAAATCAACTGGACCTGATAACATTCCTGTTTGTCTTATAAAAGCATGTGTTGAAGAGCTTTCGATAATATTGTCAATAATTATAAACAAATCAATGGAACAAGGCCTATTTCCCGAACAACTTAAAAAATCAGTGATTGTACCAATTTTTAAAAAGGGAGAGCAAAATAATATTGAAAATTATCGACCTATCGCACTTCTGAGTATATTTTCAAAGATTTTTGAAAAAGTGATTCATGACAGAGCGTCACATTTCCTTAATGCTCAAAATGTTTTCTCTTACAGTCAACACGGTTTTCGTAAAGGCCTATCTACAGAAAGTGCTGGAGTGGAATTAACACAGCACATTTTTGACTGCGTAGACAGAAATGAGCATGTAATGCTTTTGCTGTTTGATATCTCGCGTGCTTTTGACTCAGTGGATCCTAATTTTGTTGCTATGAAGTTGGATAGACTGGGAATTAGAGGTAACATAAACACGATGTTTCAGTCTTTTTTGGCCGACCGACCATTTAGTGTAAAGATTGGAGAAGAACTTTCTGCGGAGTTTGTAATGGGTTTGGGTACACCTCAAGGTAGTGTTTTGGGTCCACTTATCTTTACAATTTTCATTAATGATCTGGCAGATTTTGTTAAAAGTGCTAGGATCTTTATTTTTTGTGATGACACTACAGCCGTTATCTCCGATCCAGATCCAATTAACCTACAACGAAAAGTCCTTTCATGTCTAACTGAAATCGATGACTGGTGTGTATCCAATAAACTCATGCTAAATCATGCAAAAACTGATGCGGTTGAAATTTACAATAAGTATAGGAAACCAAATAATTTTGTTTTTAACTTTAAATGTAAATCTATTTCATGCTCGAATTCAGCTAGATTTCTTGGGATAATGATCGACAAACACATGGACTGGTCTGAACACATTAATGCTGTTTGTAGAAAATTAAGTAAGAGTGCTGTTCTTATAAACCAACTAAAGAAGTCATTGGATTTAAGGGAGTTAATGAATGTATACTACAGCTCAGTATACAGCGTACTTAGTTACTGCATAGTGCTTTGGGGTAGGGCTGGGGATTTGGAGAGAGTGTTTGTGATTCAAAAACGCATTATTAGGATTCTTTTTAATATTCCCTTTACACAATCATGTCGAAATATCTTTGGAGAAAAAAAGATTTTGACAGTATCTGGTATTTACATTTTGAAAATTCTTGAAGTTATATTTAAAAATAGGAATAAACTGCCTATAGTAGGTGATCGACACCAACACAACACTCGGGGTAGAAATAATTTGCTTCTTGCAAAGCTCAAACATGAATTATATAGAAAGTCACCTTTTTATTATGGAAGCCAACTTTACAATTTGCTACCTATGGAAGTTAAGCAATCAACCTCAATAGTGAGCTTCAAAACCAAAATTAAGCAACTGCTTTTCAGCGATGTTTTCTATACAGTTTCGGAGTTTGAAACCTTTTTAAAGGCTCGCAAGTGACCATAAACATAGTCCAGTAGGGCTGTTACTGTCAGCTTTTTTTAAGTGTAGTTGTATTTTTGTGAATGTTTATATAGGAATGATACTTATTGTATTGTACTTAATGTACCGTGTTGCGTAATGTGTTATTTTTTAATTGTTTTGACAAATTCCTGATACGGAAGTTGATTTTTTAAACATACTGTAAGTTTGTTTTTTGACGTGCTATTATTGTCAGCTGTTTTTAAGTGTAGTTGTATTTTGTGAATGTTTATATAGGAATGATACTTATTGTATTGTACTTAATGTACCGTGTTGCGTAATGTGTTGTTTTTTAATTGATTTGACAAATTCCTGCTGCGGAAGTTGATTTTTTTTTTAAACATACTGTAAGTTTGTTTTTCGAAGTGATTTTTTGACGTAGTCTATGCTATGTATTATAGTTTTTAAGACAAAATAAAGAATTTGAATTTGAATTTGAATGAGTTTAGTGAGAGGACCTATTATGATATTTTTTACATTTTTGATTAAGGCTACACTCAGTCCATATATATCTGGGCTCTTTTTATTTTTTAGACTGTTTATAACATCTCTCATTTGGTTGAAGCCAATCTGAGAGAAGGTGAATTTATTTTCCGGGAAAGAGAAGTTGACTCCGTCAGGCTTCGAAAGATGCAATAAGGGAATGTCCTTTATTATATTCTCGGCAATCTCAGCAAAGTATCGATTAAAGTCATCAGGGGAGATCCCATGGTGACCCTGTTTTTTTCTTATTTCCGAGCAATCCTCTTTGGCTATTTATTATGTCCCAAATAGTGCGGACTGGGTTACTGGATGATTGTATTACGTTATTATTTGCCCTGAGTTTTGCCCTATGTATCTCGAATCTATAGTTTTTTCTGTATTCCCTGTAAATGCGCGTAAAAGCAGGGTTTTGATGTTGTGTACTCAGTTCATGCAGAAACATAATTGGTCACGCATAATTTTTAGTTCAGGACTGAACCAATTAATTTTATGTGGTTTGTCTGTTTTGTTTATATATGTTTTTCAGGAAAGGGTTCCCGGAAGGCAGATTCTAACTTATTTATGAAACCTAAAAACTTTTGTTCTACACTCATACCACATTCATCAATAAAACTCCAGCTTTCTTCCTTTAATCTGTTATGGAATAGGAACTCACCCCTCTGAGTAATTGGCCTAAAAGTTGATTTACCCCGAGTATTTGTTTCCCTTTGTTGCCCTACAAAACTGACTATTTGTCCCAGGTGATCTGAGAAACCCATGCCGACAACATCTGCAGCATGTAGTGTCATGTCTTGATCTATAAAAATGTTGTCAAGGCAATTTTCGCCTCGCGTTGCGTTGCCTTCCGAATTGTCTGCCTTAAATTAAAACTCCCAAGAGCATCCTGCATCGGAAGGACATTGTTATTGTGAGCTAAAAAATTTAAGTTGAAATCCCCTGCTAAGACAGTGCATGTTTATGTGCATATGAGTCAATATCCCATTTAGAGAGGTTAAAAAGCTGTCAAACTGATCAGAGGGGCAGCGATAGACAGTCAAAATACTTAAATTAAAACATACTAAGTAAATACAACTACATTCTAAAATCTTATCAATACTAAAGCTTTTACATGCAGTTAACACGTTAAAATCAATATTGTTTTTGACAAAAATAGCTGTTCCTCCACCAGTGGAATGCTGTCTTGCAGAAAAATCAGCCAATCTGTCCCCTTCAATATAAGGTCCTTCAATTTCTGCTTTTGTTAGCCAATGTTCTGTTAAGCATAGTAGATCAAGGTCTTTGTCAGCTATGAATGCTTGTAGCTCTTCAGTTTTGTTTCGGAGTGACCTGACATTTGCATGGAACACTTTTATGTGTTTGTTCTTGGTATCGGTGTTCGGTTTGGGAAATTCTGCATGTCCATCTTCCTCGCCTCTAGTTGGCGCTGCAAATTCAGAAAATGGTTGATCACTGTTCCTTCTATCTGGCGATAGAAATTTTTCTCGACTCTCGTGTAAAACCGTGAGCTTAAAAGTGCTCCCGTATTTATCTCTCTATGTTTTCATTTTTTCGCAGTTCTTCAGGTGCAAATCTTTGGATGCTAGGTAGTTTTTAATTTCATCGCAAGAAACTTGGGGGTCCAGGCCTGACAGGAAAAGAAATTACAGCTTCTCCGCCACTCTGAGCTTGCAGGTGTTGGTATTATTTTCATTTGTACCTTTTTAAGGGCTCTGGTCGATTGCAGAAAAATCTGCAATGTCATTTGACGTCATTTTGAACTATCGGATTTGCAGTTTTCAACATTTTTATCCTGTGATTCGGAAATCCCTTCGGCATTTTCCCTTGTTCTACCTTTACGATTTTCAGTATTTTTGGCTGCGAGATCGATGTTACTTCCTTTTCCCGCCTTATTTTCAGAGTTGTCACTTTTCTACCGTTATTTTTTAATTTTTCTTCCAAGATGCTGATTTTTTTTTTAAGCCCTGTGCATTGTCCTCCAAAATCTTATTTTTACTTTTTAATTATTGCACTAGGGTCTTCAGTAGATCATTTTCATTGTCGTAGTTTTTTTGAGGTTGAGGTTAGTCGACCTCATTGCTGTTCCGTTTCCATCATATCATGGCTAGAACTGGCACTTTTTTGAGATGCTGCCTGCCTCGGACATCCTGGATGAAAGGCGCAATTGCACTTTTTGCACAACATCACATTTTCAACTTTTTTTTTGCAGTGAAAACACGTTTTTATCGGCTTTTTCGCGGCAGTATCGATATCAAGCTTATCGCTTGACGCCATCTTGAACTTTAATGGCCTTTCATGCTTACTATGTTTATACGTTCCGCTCAAAACAGTTTAATAGAAAACCTTGTTACCAAATCGCTTATTTATTTATTTATTTATTTATTTGCACTTAACAGATTATTACACAATGCACTAATCCTATTACAAAGTACAAAGATATCTAAGACTAAATTAATATTAAATTAATATATTATTATGTACATATCTTACTACAATAAAAAAACTATAGTACCCATGTATGAACATATCTGCCATTATAATATGTCATTTAAGAGTTTTTTCAGTTGTGACAAATTTAAATTAAAGATACCTACATTATTTTGTATATTGTTGTATGAATTACACATACTGAAAAGAGGTGAGTTTAAATGTCTATTATTGTGGGCCACATATGGGAGGTAAAAACTTAATGTATTTCTAGTATTGTATGAAGGAACATTCATTGATACACATGACAAAAATATGGGGTCATCAATTAGTCCATTAATTAATTTAAATAGATATTCTATGGCAAATTTGGTTCTTCGTTTCTCAAGTAATTGAATATTATAAGTATTATGTAATGTTATTGAAGAAATATCTCTACTATAGTATCCATTATCCTTATAGAATATGTAACGAGCCATTTTATTTTGGATACGTTGTAAATTTTGCTTATAACAATCATAATACGGATTCCAAATTAAACATGCATATTCCAACACACTTCTTATATAACTATAGCTGTTTCAAACATGTGGGGTTGGTAAATTCTTTAGTATGTCTAACTATAAATCCATACATTTGAGACGCTTTGTTTGCAATATAATTATTATGAGCTATAAATGTCAATTTGGCATCAAAAATTACTCCTAGGTCAGTAACTTCGTTCACTCGTTTGAGTTTATATAACCACTAATAAACCCGCTTTACAGGTTTAATTCGTTTTAATTTGAAATCGTTATAATGATTTATCTTAATTAAAATCAAGTTAGATTGCCGTGTAAAAGCTTAACTTGGTTTCATATGGATTTAGTAACAGTGCTACTAACTAAATAAAATTTGTGACGAATTTGACGATGTTGTAAAATCGTTTATTTTGAGAAAAAAACACGCATACCAAAGATTGTTTTGAAAAAGGCGTGTAATCTGTGGACCGTTTTTACTATAAACCGTTTTAAAATAAAACCGGTTTATGAATCTTATAAACGTAGTTACTGTTGTTTGTTATTATGATATTTTTTTCTAACCTTACATTTTATTAGTAGTTTAGAGATGACAATAGTGTGGCGATAAAATATATTTAAAAAGGAACAGGCCGAGATGTTTTTTTGAATTTTCTATATTTTTTATTTGTCGGTGTAATCACTGTTAGTGCAAAATGTCTCTCCTTAAAGTGGTTAGCACTAAGCTTTACACAACGTTTTAGATAATATCTGTTTAGAATTTTAGGAATGCTGGATATTCCTAATCTCATATCAGAATGTAAATTAGGTATTAAGCCATATGTAATTTTCAAAGAGCTCTATTTCGTTTGAAAGAATAATAACATGTTTTTATTGTTCAGTAGGGAATATTCTCTATATTCAGTAGGCGGGTATATTTTAATGGTTTGAATACTGCGAAAAATAGTTTGGGTTTATTATATTTTTTTGAACAAGAAGCCTATGGTATTGCAAAAGCGTTGTTGAATGGCATTTGCTGAATAATTTTGAGAATTGTGTTGATATTTTTATCCAATATTATGTAAAGATACAATATCAATA
>MU188845.1:0-14577 GCA_016904865.1 Pissodes strobi
GCTTATGACATTCCATGTGCAGATTCTCATATTGGGTCTTCTTATTCCACTTTTTCTCCGAGAGGTTTTCGCATGTTAACGATCTGAGAGGCCTCTTGGCTTGAACGTGGTTGTCCTCTCCTGCCGAATTTTGGCATCCGATGTCCATGATTAGTAGCGGTTTGTAGTTCAACAGTTAATGTCATGATGATTTACCTGGGGAATCGTGGTGATCTTTAATACAGTGGTTTCCCATTGCCTTCTGTATCCTATGCCGTTGACCGTTTCATCCGCCTTCGGAGTTAATTTCTTAACTCCATGACAAGAGAGTGCCCTTACACTTACAAGCTCTTCCACCCGAAGCTGTTGGCTTGTAAGTGGGGGCTGCTTATTCCGGCAGCCGTTTGGTCGTCAGAGCCTCGTCGGTTATCTACCAGGGTGTACCGGATAACTACAGTTATCACACTAGCAGGTGAGGTTGACATTTGGGCTAGTATTATAGTATATTATAATATATTATACTTTTACCCCTTACACCCTTTGTACGGATTAATGGGCCTTATTTTATGACACTTCCTTTTTTACGTGTGCGGAGTTTCGTGAACCCCATGCTTTTTACCCGAAATGGGCAAAACCTAATTCAACGACAATAAATTGTATTTTTCTACAATTTTTAGGCGCGTAAATCAGTAGTGTCTTGTTTAAAAATGATTTATATTCCAAGGAGTCTTCTAGACCGATCGTCACCGTTACGGGTTAAGAATGTTATATTTTAAATTCCGCTGGTCTGTTAAATTTATGTATAGTTACAATATAATAAAATATGTACACTGCGACTTATTAGTAATTGTTCTAGACTGCATTATTTTTAATGTTACTGGCGTCATTATTTTTCGTTATATGTATTAGCACTAAAAATACTAATTCTACTACTACAACTAGTATTACTACTTCTACTATTAAAACTAAAGAAAAACAACGTCAAGATTGGAAAACGACAAGACATGTTAATTTATCAATATTTTAAAAGCCTGAATTGGACTCAACTTAACGAGTGTAAATAAGTTTCCTTAAATGTATCTTTGATTTGATTAATTTGGTTTCTTTTAGGGCAAATATTTGGCACGGTGATTTTCCGAAAATAAATACTGCTGAAGATGGTTATATTTTTACTTGTCCTGTTGATGAATTCCCTCCAAATAAATTAGGACTTTATAATATGGCAGGAAATGTTTGGGAATGGGTTCAAGATAATTGGCAAGCTGATCCTGAGGTAAACTATTAAAGTATTTTTATAGATACTAGCTTAATTGATATCAATGCGCCACAATTGTATTACTTAATGAACATTTCGGCGTCAATGAAGGAATCTGTGATTAGGATAGTGGCCTGGGTTTTTTAACGACTCATACAATTTATATTTTCTTTGCATAGAAATCTCTGTCCTGTCTGGTATGTATAACTGCATGTCTCCAAGATTGAAGTACTAGTTTTCTTATATTATACAAGTGACATCCAACTCATACTATAGAACGATACAATGCGCTATATGTACTAGAATTGATTTTCATGTGTTCATAATTCCGATTCATCGAGTACAAATAGATGTTTTATTATATTTATGTTTTATGTGTTGGTTATACGCTTTCGGAGTTAATATTCCTTTATATATTTCACAAAAAGAATAGGTTACCATAAAGACAAATACAACACATTTACTCAAAAAGAATGTTTAACTTCTAAACTTGTCACTATTTTTTTGCCCTTATTTTAAATAGTGGTTTATATTAGTTATATAATGGTTATGTAGAAGAAATATTGGTAAATATTTCAAGACTTTTAAAGCATATAGATAATACACTTAAATGTAAGTAATATGATATGTTTACTTTCCGATAAATATTTATTTCTATATACTGTACCGTACGATATACTATGTATATGTATGTAGGTTACCGAAAACAGAAGGAACTAGCTCTGACTAGGCCAAACGCGAACTTTCTAAGTGACAGGAAATACTAGTTTCGTCCAGGCAGAACGCGCAAAAAATATTGAAATTCGTCAGGATTAACTAAAAATGCCTGATAGATTTTTAACGCAAACTAAAAATACCGAATTAATAAGGAACAATTGGTTCGGTGTACCCGTTTAAAGTAAAAGATACGTTTTTTACGTTTTTTTCGGTTTTAATATTATTGAGAACAGGATCCAAAATACACATTAGACGTTTTTTTTCCTGGGGAAATCGAAAACGCTAACCAAAAAATCAATTGAAATTAAAACAAAAGAGTGACATAAACATTGCACTTTATCAATGGAAGGTGCCCTTTTTTCAGTATTTGGAAATTTTGTATTTTTTGTGTTACTTATTGTGATAAAAAATTTTAAAATTAATATTGAAAATGCAAATGACAAAAATGAATAAGCCCATGAGTAGGTAAATAACCCCTGTGAATTTAGGATGCTGGTTTTAATATTTATTTACCTGTATTTATTGATTATTGTCGGTGTCATTTATACAGACAGACAAGAAGTTAGGGTTTAGCTATCCAATTGAAGCAAAATAGCGTATTTTTGAAATAGAATATTAAATACAAAGTAAAGCATAATAGTATCATTAAGCACTAACAATTCAACAAAGATAGGAATATTATTAATAATTTCAATGTTCTATATCACCTCCATTGTTTTCGTAGCATGATCGGTAACCCCTCCTTAATCTTTCTAAACTCGTCGATATTGGCTGGGGTTCTTGGTTAAGACGATTAATCTCATTCTTTAAATGACCCCACAAAAAGGTGTTCAAAATTGTAAGGTCGGGGCTATTAGGTGGCCATCGAATGGTTCCGAAACGTCCAATCTATTGAATGTAAAGTTCATTGAGATATCGCAAAACTTGTCGAACAACATGGGGCGGTGCCCCATCCTGTTGCCAAATTATATTGCGAGAAATTTCTAGTGGCAATTGGTCTAAAATGGCCTCAATATCATTTTGAAAAAGATTTAGGTATCGTTCTCCTGTAAAGACTCAACCAAGGGGTGCCATAATTGTGTCCCCTTGGATTATAAGTTGAGTCTGGTACGTTCATCCGGGGCCTCAATAATAGACGTGAGCTTACTTAGTTCTATCTATTGATGCTATAGTAGTCATTATAATAGTATCCAGTCATGTTACATTACAAGAATCTAGTCTAATCAGCTCAGTGTTCTGCTGCCGTGTGCAATCGTATGCAGTTTATCAAACATGTTATTATAATATTTAGCAATTACAATTTCCTATCGATATACAGGGTATATACTTATACCGTTACACCTCCCTCCTTTTTATTAAGATTTTTTTTCTTGATCTGAAATTTTTCTTCCCTTTTGTGATATATAAACAAGTAAAATATTTGAAAATTCATTTGTGAATATGTAACCCTATATAGTAACAATATATTTTATCTTGTAACTTTTAACACGTCAAACCTCTGCTTATGACTATAGAATACTATACATATACCTACTGTAAGGTATGGAAATAGAAGGAAGTATTTGTTAGTAAAGGGGAAAGAATTCATAGTAAGATCATAGAATAAAAGACATGGAAATATAAGAAGTGGAGCTCCGCTTATGTCTAAAATTTATCTTATACCTAATGCAATTAATAATAACTAACATAACCAATATAACGTATATAGTATAGAACATGATATAGCATAATTTTCCATTCAATAATAACTATCAAGTCTATCAATGCATAGGCATCCATCATTCTTTGCATAGATAGGAAATATATATAATTATGCATCTAAAGGCATTTTGAATCACTTACTAGTATTATTTATAATTAAAAGAAAACTTTCTATGGTAATAAAATCCATTTAGTTTTAAAAACAGTAGAAAATTGATACGTTTTTAATTTCAAGTAATGTGTCTTGTTAAGAAATAAAATGTTATATTTCTTTTGTTATTTAGTAGTCATCAAAAATTTTATAGAACGAACTAAATGTCTTACTTAAGTCATTAGGTCGTTTTGTTTTATTTATTTAAGCATTTAATTAGTTGTATTTTATAATTTGATGAATATATAACAACACCTGTATATCTTATTATTTTAAGATCTATACTTTACGATATTTTGATTGACCTTATCTATTTTGTTTAAATTTAAAATAATAAATTATTTTATAACATTCAATGTTTTTTTTCTCGTCTATTGAAGTCTTAATTAATTATGGTCGTTTAATTATCGTGTAAAAATATATCATTGTTTATGACCTATACCTTTCGTAGTTTGAAATAACTAACTTAAACCTATCTTTCTCTTTTTTTTTGTTTATTGTCATATATTTGCTTATTCTTATATATTTGTTTATATGTACTCCGATACATTCGTTTTAACCCTCATTTTATTGTTACATAATGTTTTCTCCTTACCATTTACCGCCTCTAGCGGTATTTTCTTGCCAAACTCTGATCGCCGGCCTTATTTAGCCTAGACTGGTATTTCTCTAAGAATACTGCCATTAACGAACATTGTTTGCAATCCTAAACGATAAGAGACTTCTCCGTTTGTCTTGTGGACCGATCCATTTGGAGTCCTGTATTTACGTACATATACACCATTGTATATCAATTGCATGCTTCTTATTTTTCTTTTTCCCAGATCTTTCAACCATGTAATTAAGTCTTACGTCTATAAAGATTTCTGGTTTGTGATCACTTTATAATATTCATTTTCATTACTGAGGTATTGACGGAGCTTGTCTTTCTTCTTCTGTCTCTTCTGTTCTCACTTCAATCTTAGCTAATCGAGATTTTGACTTGAGTATAGTGTCGAATTTAGTGTAAAATTACAAGAAAAAATTTATTTGGCAGGTTGTCTGTTCAGAAAGTTTGATTCCCTGCTATTTTGTTATTGTTTGCGAACTTCCGCAATATTCGGTTGATCAAGCCAGACATTGGCAGAACTCTCGCGTTCACACTCTTCTTGTTTTTCATTTGTTTACTCTAACATTCGTACTTTGCAACTCGTCAGATTGTTATCCTTACTCTCGATAATGCGCCAATTCACATTTTTCTTTCCTTTTACATGCTCAGCAAGAAAGTCGTATTCTTCGCCTCTCCATGGTCGTTTTCTTACCTTTCCTAACTTCCTGGAAGCTCTTTACCACGGTAGTTTCGTCCGTCCAAAGAATTTTCTTAAATAGGTCGGGATTGTTATCTTGTTTTCGGATTATAATTTGAGAAAGAAAATGAAATCAAAGTTCTTTTTGTTCATGTGTTAAATTATGTACTGGAAGAATATGATATGGGACATAGTTAAAGTATTTCAGCGTTCTCTGAACCCGAAGCTTACATTTCTTCTTCTGTGACCATAGCGTACATAAGTCTCAAACTGAATCACAAATCGACTTCATGGGATCCAGCCTTAAATAATTTAAAATAGCCCGATCGCGGTTCTTTTTCCTTTCCATAGTACTTTTTTCTAATATGTAAAGGTTTTGTAAATAAGACCTTAAATTTTAAAATTCGGTGGAACAGACCGTCCGTCAAAAGCTTACTTAGTAATATGACAAAAAACAAGGGAGGAATCCAAAAACTCTTTTGGGCAGGAAGTTTAGAACGCCCTATAGAGATATAGGTCGAGTTTCAATGAATCTACGGTCACCCTGTATATAATGCCTTTAAAATTTGCTTTACTTTTTTTAAAATTAGAATGGGATTTTTGGCTCTTTTTTTTTTCACGGTTTTGGTAAGCCAAAAAGTTGTCAAGGAGGGTTCTCAATTGTCAAGGGAAAACGGGAAATTATTCATACGGTGAGATTTTATGTTTTGAAATTATGTTTTGTTTCATTTCAAATTATATTTGGTTTCATTTCAATTAAATATTATGTAAAGCTGACGAGTTTGGTTTTATCAACTGACTTTGTCCGGAGTTGCGTGCTGCTCAAAACCTAATACCTATAAGGTAAATTTTTAATAGAACAATAATCTTGGAGAAATATTGAAACATACCTACATCATATTAAAAACATTTTTTTCTGCATTTTTTGCTTTTTGGCGGAGAGATCGATTAAATCATCGAGACTTAAAGCTTGAGCTCTTTCTTTTTCGATGCACAAAAGATAGCCAGGCTACTAAGTCTTCATTGCGACATAGTACTCCTCAAATAATTTTTAACTTCGAAAACGATCTCATCGCAGAAGCAGAGTAGTCACAGGAATTGTTAAAATCAAAAGTTTGGCGACATCTTTTAGTTACGCGCATAGGCAATAAATAATTGATGAATAAATATAATTAATTTCTAGGTATTGTGTATTTTGGAAAATAAAGAAATTGTAGGAAATAAATGCGCTATGTTGTGTAATTCTAAACGCGTGAAGATGCCTAAACCTTGCTGACGTCGGGTCGGGTAGTAGTTGCTGCCCCAGATGCTCCGGTAGTTGCACCACTGGCCTAGATGCTATTTATGCTAGCTTTGCTTTTCACAGATGTGTATTTCATTTCATAATTCATAAATAATGTTATTTTTAGAATTACTGAATTATTTTAATTAATAACGAATTAAAAACCTATAGGTACTAGACACAACAACGTAAAAGAATTTCGGCGTGCCAATGATGATTAACAAAACAAAAGAACAACACATATTGTCGGTTTATGGATTAATGCATGTTTGTCAAAAGGAAAGCAATGAAGTACGTGTATTAGATTCGGACTTAGCCCTTTATAGTGACAAAATGAAAGACAACATTTTGAAAATTGGGTCCTGCAAACCACAGCATAATTTCGCCAAAGACGAAAAAGGGCCGTCATTTTTTGCAGTTATTAGTTTTATCGCAAGAACTGGACTTTGGGCAGAAAGGATATGGCTTTGTTATTTATTCCCCTAGATATGCTGGCTTTTTGCAGACAGGAACGACAAACATTTGAAAGACTCGTGGCGCAGAGGGATTAAAGACTGGGAAGGATTTTCCAAAAAAAGTGAAAGACCATGAAAATTCGGTCGTACATGTACGAACATGCTTCGTTTATGATTCATGGAAAAATGGTGTTCAAGTATATAACTTGTTGGAATTCGATAACCAACAAAATGTGCAGAGAAGGAGAGAAATAATTAAACGCATAATTGACGTAATTATTATCTTGATCACATGTGATTTAAAATACCTTTTCGTAGCCATAGAGAGGCTGCAGAGGGTACTGGTTCAACTAATAAAGGCAATTTACATCTATTTTAGAGCTACTTGCCAAATACGATCCATTATTAGAGTCACGTTTAAAAAAAATAATACCAGTAAGAGATAAGTAGTCCAAAAATTCAAAATGAATGAATCTACTTCATTTCAACTGAAATTAAAAGAAAAAAAATGAAATGAAATAAAGGATGTTATTTTTCACTATTATTTGGGATACAACAAAAGATATTTCTAAAATAGATCAACTTAGTCAAATTGTGAGATAAGTGTGAAATTATGAAAATTAAAGAAGCTTTTGTTGGATTTTTTGAAGTAACAGATCAAACTAAGGGCTGGAACAAAAATTATTATAATTTTAGAGAAAATGCTAAGTGCCTCTGCCAAGGCTACGATAGAGCTTCAAATACGAGCGAATTATATAATGTATTACAAGCTTTAATTAAACCAAAGGAACCGACTGCAAATTATGTTCATTTTGCTGCTCATAACTTAAATTTGGTGTTGAATGATGCTTGTTCCTATGTTAAAAGATTTTTATCATATTTTTTAAAATTTCATATTTCCTTTGAACATAGCAAAAAGACGGAACGATTTAAGAGTAGTCAGAAATGACAATTTAAATTTACTCTTAAAACGTTATGTACAGTAAAGTAAGATGGTTATCTCGTTGGCAGTCGGTATCTGCAACCAGGTACAATTTTGTGTCTATACTAAAGATTCTGTCTACCATAATATTGACCAACTAGCACTAGCAATTAAGAGGAAAATGGAACGCTTTGATTTATTATTCTGCTGCTATTTCAAACCGAAATTCTGGAAAATATTACCGCAAATTACTGCAAAAAGGCGATATAGCTTTTGATTACGCGACCAATCAACTCAATGTAACTTTAACAAAAATTCATCATATGAGAACAAACTTTGCAGATATTAGAGAAAAAGCAGTTGTTTTGGCGGATTCCTTTAACATTAAGCCTGTTCTTGAAAATAAAAGAAAGAGGAAAGTTAAAACATTTTATGAATTATTTGAATATTGAGCGATGTCGAACAACCTGTTTAAAGTGGAATTTTTTTTCTGTAAGAGACTTTGATTTCAAAATTAAAAACAGTGTAAAAACTTGCGCATCATGTATTAATAAAAAATCAGTGCGTTTCTTCAAATTTTCTCGATGTATCAAGTGGCAGTGATGTTATTTCTAACTTTGCCAGTTAGTGTGGTATCAGCGAAACTGAAAATGTAAAAATCTATTTACGTAACACCATGGGACAACACCGTCTTTCGGATTTATCTTTCTTTAATCAGTATCGAACACGAATTTGTTAAAACATTAAATATCGACGAAATGATTTTGCAAAAAAGAACGATCTGGTCGTTTTTTTATAAATTACCTTATAGTACTTTATGACAATGTTTGTGCTGACTTGTTCATTATTCAATTTTTACACTTTTCTGTCTTTTGGATTCTATGAGGCTCGATCACTTCTACCCCTGCTACTACCATACATGGTAAGCAATATACTGGTAAATTTTGATTTTGCACCATGTTTTCTGGAATATTACTTATAATGACTTAATAACTACCGATATGTTACGTCTACCGAAGATTATGCAATAAATTCGAATTATTTGCTGTTTTATTATGCACTTAATACCTAGTGTGGGGTTAATCCTAATTAAATTATCACGCGATTAATTAAGTCAAAAATTCATAAGCCTGAAGCTTATACATGAAGATAAGAATGTATCATTTTCCACTCGTAGAGAGGGGCCCCCTGAAAGTCTATGCGGTCGGAGAGAGGGTGGGGGGGGGGGGGGGGGGTGGGGGGTGGTTGGTTGGGGGGGGGGCGGGGTGGGGTGGTTGGTTGGGGTTAGTTTGGGTTAGTTTGTTATCCTACTGGTCCTAGCTTGTCCTTTCATATCAACCTGTAACTGATAATAACAATAATAATAATAATGCTTTATTGTCAAAAAATTTCACAATTTGTAGACTAAGCTAGAGCTAGAGTACCAAACATATAAAAACACAAATAGAAACATACAATGAAAAGAAAAACCAAATTATACAATACCTTATACAATGTGCAATTTGTACGTGGTCGAAATTTCCGGAAATATTATATAAAATATTAAATATCAAAATATTTAACCATTTAAACATTAAATACTAAACACTAAACACCAAACATTAAACCAGTGTGTAACATGCTCAAAATTAAGTATTAATAAAAAAGTCGTTCACTGCGTATAAGGCTCTGTCCAGTATGATTTCAAAGTACTGCGAAATGCGGGAAAAGATGTTATTGACCTCAATTCAAATGGCAGGTAATTGTGCATTTGTTTGCATTGTACAGTATAGAGCTTTTAATTAACTCTGAGCGTGGGGCTGGCAGATAAATATCATGTTCCGTATTCCTAAGCGGATAGTTGTGAGATGGCCTTTCTGGAATAGCAGATACGTGTTTGCGAATTAAGCAAACGGATTCAAATATGAATAAGGAAGGAAAAGTTAGTATTTTAAATCTTTTAAAGAAATTCTGGCAGTGAGTTCTACGGTTTAGTCTCAATCAGTATCGAACAGCTCTCTTTTGTAGTTTGAAAATACGCTCAAATAAGTCTCACAACACGTACCCCATAATGGAAGGGCGTATTTGAGGTGCGACTGAAAAAGGGCATAATAGACTATTTGTTCTAGCAGTTGACAAATTAAGTACCCTGAAACCGTTCTTAGCGCAAAACAAATAGAACTTAATTTTTTTGATAAGGCATCGATGTGCAAGTCCCACTTTAAATGATTGTCCAGAACAAGCCCCAAGAATTTCACAGATTCAACGACGTCATTAGTGGTGTTATTAAGTATAAAAGATTGCAACGTACTTTTATATGACAAAACTTTAGTTTTAGAAACCTTGAGGCACAGGAGATTAGAATCGCACCATGATTTAATGGTGATTAAGTTACTAGATACAGTTCTGTGAAACGCCGTAATATCCGGGTTGCTACAAGTGAAACTAGTATCATCCGCAAAGAGACAGACTTTACCGCTAATATCGAGACAAGCAATGTCGTTGATAAAAAGAAGAAACAAAATAGGACCTAGTACTGAACCCTGGGGTACTCCACAATCTATTGCTTTGCAAGAAGACGTCAACGTATCAACCGTCACAAGCTAACTTCTGTTGTTAAGATACGACTTAAACCATTCGAGAGGCACTCCTCTGAATCCGTAGTATTGCACTTTGTTAATTAAGATATTATTATTTACACAATCGAAAGCTTTAGAGAAATCACTGAAAATTGTTGCTGTAGCGTGGTGGTTGTTCAGGTTGAAGTATGCATAATTAAAGAGGGAAAACATAGCATAATTTGTGCATTTCAACCTTAAAAATCCAAATTGATGGGTAGTAGTAAATATTTCATATTTAGAGAGAAAATATAGAAGCTTTTTTAAGACCAATCTTTCAAAGATCTTTGATAATGTGGGAAGGACTGCAGTTGGGCTATAGTTCGAAGCTTGGTGTTTATCTTCTCCTTTATTTATGCAAAGGAATAATTATTGCCGTCTTAAGTCAGTTTAGAAAAACCCCATTTTGGAATGACTTGTTAATTAAAGCAGGAAGATGGTTTAATGTGCATTCCGGCAGGTTTGAGGACATTTTCAGAGTAAGCCCCAGAAGAGCATTTGCTTTTAATGTCTTTAATTGTACTACGAAGCTCAGCTACTGCTACAGGCGTAAAGAAGAAACTGTGTAAATTCACATTATCATTAGAGAGGCATGAAAGTGGATCATGAGGCTCATGGTGTTCATTAAACCTTAAGCCACATTTACAAAGTAATTATTTAGATTCTCAGGTGAATTAGCGATTGTGCTAGACCCTTAAGTCATTCATAATAGACCATGATTCTTTAGCAACTCTCATTATAATAAATGTCCTTGGCAGCTTTTATAGTCTTATGATAGACTTTTCTGCAAAGTTTCACGTAATCATGGAAGAAGACGTTGTCAAAGTATTTTTTAGGTGAGATAATGAACCCATTGTTCTTTGCAGATCTGCATAATCTGCAAGGAACAATGGGTTCATTATCTCACCTAAAAAATACTTTGATAAGTCTAAGAGGAAAAGATGTGAACGCCAGAGTAGATAAAGTTTTTATAAATCTAGAAAATTCGATATCGAGATCATCAGAGAGGACAACCCAGTCAGTTGTTAGACATAAGTGCTTGAAATTTAGAAATTTTTTGTCTGAAAAAATACGGCATAATTTGCGCGAAGAATTTTTGCATTTGGATTTTACCGAAAATTCTGTTAATACTGCCACATGATCAGAGAAACCCGAGTTAAAGAGAGCACAGTCGACGAATTCTGGATCAAAAGATGCCTTGACATAGTATATAGTATTAGAACTAGTTTTAGTTATTCTAGTTGGTGAGTTAATATGCATGATTATACCAAAAGATTCGAAAATGGACCGAAGAGATTCTTGAGCGGTACACTCACTGGAAAAGTCAATATTAAGATCGCCACACAAAATTAATTAGCCTTTTAAAGGCAGACACTTAAGCCTGCAAGCTCAGTAATCTTTGACTGAATATATGATGTTAGCGTTAGGTGTTCTGTAAATACAAACAATATAGAGGTCATGACGATGGAAAATTCAAATACTTTCTCAGCAATAAATTATCGAACTTAGTTACTGCCGAAGGTCGTTGTTAGTAGATATTATCATAGTACCTCCATGAGATAAATTACTTCTATTAAATCTAGTTACTGTAGTATAATTTTTGACAAACACAGGCTCATAACGTTTAACCAATGTGCAGTTATGGCAATGATTTGTGGAAAATTAAGCTCTTCTAGTAAAAGAAATAGTTTATCTGTTTTGGGTCTTAAGGACTGAATATTAATATGAAAAACACTAAGCTTGCCATCATCCAATTTTTCAGAGGGTGCTTGATCCTCTGTTCGCGTCAACTTATAGTTCTGCCTTAATTTAATAAGTTGATACTGCATTATCTAAATCATCTTCAGTCAGTGGTAGTTTATGATATTTGCATGTGGTGAGGCGATATAGTAGGATGTATATTTGTATATTTTTTACACGCTTTGCGACAGATACATTACCCTGTGTATTATTTTATCATTGAAATATAAAAAAAAACGTTTTCGTTTGTCATATTCTTATAGCAAACATTACCAGGGAGCGCTGAATATGCCAAAATAACTCTTCATGTTCCCTCAAGTTTAAATAGAATCCTTCCAAACTACTTACACGTTTAAAGCATGTTATAGAATTATGTTTTATTATACTAATTAATAATTGCGGTTAGTTTGGGTTACATGAAAGTAAAAATATTTTATGTTATGGAATTTTACCAAATTATCTTGTAAGGGTGAAATATATGAATTATAATGTTAACTGTTTGGTTTGTTTGTAGAACTCTAAAGTGAAGAAAGGTGGATCCTTCTTATGTCATGAGTCATATTGCTGGAGATACAGATGTGCAGCAAGATCATTTAATACCAAAGATAGTTCTGCAGCAAATTTAGGTTTCAGATGTGCAGCTGATGCTATATAGTAACTGGAATTGAGGATATTAGTAAAATCGTCATTCATATAGTATCCCTGAAAACAAACAGTGCTGTGCGTCAACTATTTTATTTTATATAAATATAGGTATGTGTGTACATATAGATATATTTAGATCTTATATATTTTAATTGTGTTCAGGACAGATTTCATACCCAGGTTCCAAGTTGGCCGTCAGGTCAGTAAATATGGGCGCATATTGCACTTTACTGGATTAATCTCGAGGGTGCAACTGCCGAAGCGCCTTAAAACTGCGAAAACTATGCACGTCAATAACATTATTTCCAAGGAATCCCACTACCAATGCCGTCTTTCGATGACAGACGTTCCGATTTTTGAACATTGGTTCGTGATAATCGTTGGGTGTTAACTGTGCTGCATTTTCTCGGTACGCCTCAACCTCTAAATCGCCTTGTTCGGATCACGTTTGTGAAACTGTTGGGAGAAAATGACTTATTTGTCAACGATGATTTTGTACAGATAAATGTCTGTACAGAATCATCGTTGACAAATATGCACTAGCGCATAGTTGTTAAAGGTTTAACTGCCAGCTCTGCATTACGTAACGTGACAATGACATCGCGTGCTTAAAGCTAGCTTCCATACTAGCATTATTTTTATATTTTTATTAGAACATATACATTTATAACAGATAATGTTTATTCCATAATAAAATAGATTTTACAGAAATAGTTGTTTTATTATTTTGCAGATTAACATAAAATAATAATAAAATACTTTCGTAGTGGAATATTTACTTCTATGAAAATATTTTTTGTAATTATACGGAAGGAAAATGAACACCGAATATACTGAAATAAAATGAAAAATCGCCAAAATTTTGTTTACAAATAATGTATGAAAAATAAAAAAAAGCGAAAACATAAACAGGAAGTTAATATAGATCAATAAAAGTTTAATTTATAAAATTAAAATTTTATTTTCTTTAAGAAAGTTAAACAAATCTATAAAGTTTTCAACAAGTTTGAGTACCAACTCCAATGTTAGATTTAATCGCTCTGAACTGTCTTTCCTTAGGTGCACAACAATCTTTTTATTGTTCAAGTTATAATTTATTCATTCTAATAAAGTTACTTGTATACTATTATTATAAAGCTTACTTTACCGAGTCAAATGCAACAGTTACCGGAGTGAAAATTTGCTTCGAATTTTTATTTGGCTAAGCCGTCATAGTTCAGTAGATCGTTACTCTGTATAGCCAAATTGAGATTTACTTAACATACCTTGAGACTAAAAAAAGTAAAATCTCTTTGTTTTTTAATTAGCTTTCATATAGATGCAAGATGCAAGCAAAACGATAAGACTGTAATCAATGTCTAAACAATCTCCCTTATTGTAAAGGGATTTACTCTGTCTGAATTTAAAGGACCAGGAGGAAATATAGCTTTTTCCGAGGCTTCTTCTAAGGAGAAGTTTATAATATTAAATTAAATTTAATCCTTACAATATTTAAAAGTTTTATTGGAATATCATTAACACCAACTGATTATTTGCCTTACAGTCTCCTCCCCATCCATATGGTTATATATCTACGGTTATATCTAAGAAAAAAACTACACTGAATCTAAATCTAATCTTACCGTACAAATGCTTACCTTTTTGTTTTTTTCGGTGTCTTCGTTATTGTCTGACATCTGACAGGAAACTTCTAAAAATATCCATTTTTATCACTGCTGACCGTATCTTCCAAAATATTTGCCAGACCCCCCCTAGTGACGTCGCTCTTACGCCCCAACGTCACTTTCGACAGACGAAGAAATAAACAACTTTTACACACAACTAAATGAAGTTACAGGAAGAATTCC
>MU188845.1:29577-57995 GCA_016904865.1 Pissodes strobi
ATATATGTATAGCTGCTAGGCTAGAAATGGATTTTGAGATGGTACCTACTGAAAATGACAACGTTCCCAGAGCTGATCAGTTTGTATGGAATAGAGATGGAAACATCACCCGAAGAAACATTATTCAATTATATTTTAATAATTAATTTTGAAATGGTAAGTTGTAAAATAAATCATAATACAAAGAAATTTATTTGTAGTAATTTGTTTTATAAATCTTAATTATGTTAGTAGTTAATAAAAAACAATATTCAAAAATATATATTTTTATTTAACACCGCCTTTGATGCAGTCATTTCAACAAAAGAAAACTTTCTCATAAAAGATACTATTAACAGCCATATATAGCCATTAGGAACTTATATAAAACGAAATATAAACAAGCCATAAGGCACATTAATATCACTATAACTTTGAACTGAATTTTTATAGTCATTTGTAACGCATAACATATTAAACAGAAGATACCTCAAAAGATATTAAAGAAAATACTTAAAATATAAGAAAGTTCTAACAAACACTAAAGTGGTGGATATCACAAAAACCAAACTCCTAATTTTTAATCTCTGTGTACAATGTAAAACATTCTCACCTGATTGTCAGACTGTACCTTTCCCGAGTACCTACCAATAGTTTCAAATGACGCATTTACATGTGTTTCTTGTTATATAGGGAGCCATATAATGTCCCCACCGCCCTTAACTTATTTTATTTTAAAAAGAGGTTTTTGAGATAAAAGTCTATGACTTTTGCTGTTATCTACTGGATAACTGAAAATACAGGGTGTCCGGAAATAGCATCGCCAAATTGCAGAGGGTGATTCTACATAAGAAAACATGAACATTTTTTCAAATGAACATGGGTCCAAAAATGCATAGTTTCCAAGATACAGAGTGTCAAACTTTTTATAAAAAGTCAGTTTTTTGTTAATATCTTAAATATGATTTTACTGATTTTGTTGAAATTTGGTAGGGTTATCTATAGTAATAAGGGGCTCATTTAGCCTTAATTAGATTAAAAATATAAAGTCCAGTGGCGTCCCGGAGGGCATCAAACCGAATATTATTGACAAAACAAGTGTGCGCCACTGACTTTTTCAAACATTTTATATTTTTTTCGTATTTAGCAACTAAAATTACAATATTTTTGATTCTCCAGTTGTCTTCGTATCTTGCGTCGTTTTCGATAAAAAAAGTAAAATCCGGCCTATTACATTTCCAAACTTTTTTGATAAAATCGATATTTTTATTTATACATATCTTAAATATGCTTTTACCGATTTTGTTGAAATTTAATAGGGTTATCTGTAGTAATAGGCATTAGCCTTTACTAGATTAAAAATATAATGTCCAGTGGCGTCCCGGGGGGCATCATACCGAATATTATTGACAAAGAAATGTGCGCCACTGACTCTTTTAAATATTTTATATTTTTTTCGTATTAAGCAGCTAAAAATACAACATTTTTGTTTCCTGAATTGTCTTTGTATCTTGCTTCGTTTTCGAGAAAAAAAATAAAAACCAGTTTATTACATTTCTTTAGGGCACCAAATTCTACATCAAACGCTGTGATAAACTGGTTTTATTTTTTTCTCTCGAAAACGAAGCAAGATACGAAAACAAATTAAGAAACAAAAATGTTGCATTTTTAGTTGCTTAATACGAAAAAAATACGAAATGTTTAAAAGAGTCAGTGGCGCACATTTCTATGTCAATAATATTCGGTATGATGCCCCCCGGGACGCCACTGGACATTATATTTGTAATCTAATAAAGGCTAAATGAGCCGCCTATTACTACTGATAACCCTAATATATTTCAACAAAATCGCTGAAAGCATATTTAATATGTAAATAAAAATATCGATTTTATCAAAAAAGTTTGGAAATGTAATAAACCGATTTTTACTTTTTTTATCGAAAACGACGCAAGATATGAAAACAACTCAAGAATCAAAAATAATGTATTTTTAGTTCTTAATACGAAAAAAATATAAAAAATTTGAAAAAGTCAGCGGCGCACACTTTTCTTGTCAATAATATTCGGTATGATGCCCTCCGGGACGCCACTGGACGTTATATTTTTAATATAATTAAGGCTAAATGAGTCCCTTATTACTACAGATAACCCTGCCAAATTTCAACAAAATCAGTAAAATCATATTTAAGATATTAAGAAAAAACTGATTTTTTATAAAAAGTTTAACACCCTGTATCTTGGAAACTGCATTTTCGGACCCATGTTCATATAAAAAAATGTTCACCTTTATGTAGAATCACCCTCTGTAATATGGCGATGCTATTTCCGGACACCCTGTATGTATTGCATTTTTTAATATTCAAATATTTTTAGTAAACTTGGTACTTACCAAATCACAAGATTATATTATACAAGGTTAAATTAGCAATCAAAAATAAAATATTTTCCTATAAAATTACAACAAATAAGTTAATGGGGATGGGGCATTATAATCATGTTAATAAATAACTTAATAAATTACTGTTTAATAGTAAATTAACAACTATAAAGGAACCTAAAATAAGGAAGACTTATCCTATTAATATATCAGTCTTAGCTTGAGACAAACATGATACAACACAAAATAAAATATTAGCACTAGATAAACATCAATAAACTAGTAGAAATATCACACGTTAAAAACAACAACTTTACTTAAAGTCTAAACAGGAATAATCAGTTATTCATTCCACTAACACTGTTATACTATAGGTTTTTTTATTTTAGAAATAGGTTCCAAACTTTGGAATCATTCAGTTGATTATGCTAATCTGTAAAAAACACTGTCTAAGTAATTCTAAGTTGTTTAGTGTGTGCAAAAAAATGCAGTTTGAAAAATAGACATTACATTATCCTCAAAAATATAATTCATTATGTAAAATGGTTTTGTAAAGTTGTAGCCATAACTTGCATACTTGCAGCTACAACCTGCAGAGTTGTAGCCACATTTTTTAATGAATCGGCTATGCTCTCCGCACTTTGGTTAATATTCCTAATAATATCTAATGATTCTTGGTTAATTTCAAGAAGTCTATGATACAATCGTTCAGTTTCTTTTGGCCTTACTCGTTTAACAGATTTTCTGCAATCAGAAAACTTTCTTTTTAGTTTGCATGAGGTTGTTTGTATACTAACTATACCTTGAGACGGAAATAATAGTCAGTGACGTCAGTCACTAGTTCGAAAACAGACCAACGTGAGCGGCTTAAAGTAATATTTAATATTTAACAATAAATCTGGTATGAAATGCTCGCAAAATGCCGCTTATTCTAAATGCGAACACAGCGTTCCGGCACAAAACGTGCGCCGCTGCCAAATTCATCGTGGCCCGTATACGCGCGTTACGCGGAGCATTTGAAGCAGCTGTATTTTAACAGAGGTTCGCGATCGACGGACGTAAATGTACCGATATTTTACGATCGTCGGGCGGAGGTCGCAACGTTGCAACAGTAAACGAGCATGTACCTTGTGAGAGATCTGTTGCATAGTCGCGCTTGCGGGTTTAGGTTATCGTTTTGTTTTAACATTGAAAATGTTTCTGTTTTCCTAGTATAGGGCCTCAAATCGTGAAAAAGTGCAGGCTACATTTGCTACACATAACGTCGTACGCGTGAGAGATCGTGTTAGCTTGTTTATTTAAACTTAAATTAATTATAACGTATCAGAATCAGTTCTAATGACTAAAATAAATTGGAACTAACTGAAACTAACCGAAAGTGTTTCGAACGATTATCCAAGGCTGACGACAAGCACCAAAACGGGCTAAAACGTATCGAAATAGATTAAAAATATTGAAGTAAATTAAAACTAACCCAAATTAACCGAATTTTGGCGACTAACTAAAACTAACCAAAACATTAAAATTGCTTATAACGTACCGGAACCGGTACTAAAATAAATTAAAACTAACTAAACTTAACCAAAAGATGTTTAACCAAAACTAATCAAGAGTGACCAATATGGGCTAAGACGTATCGGAACAGATTAAGAATAAAATAAGTAACTAACCCAAATTAACCGAATTTTTGCGACGACCTAAATTATTAACCAAAAACGTTTAAATTGTTTTAACGTATCGGCACCGGTTCAAATGACTCAAATAAATTGGAACTTACTGAAAGTAACTGAGAATTGATTGAATAACCAACCAAAGCTAACCAAAAGTATCTAAAAGCACCAAAACGAGCTAAAACGTATCGAAAAAATTAAAAATATTGAAGTAAGTTGAAACTAATTCAAATTAACCTTATTTTGGTGACTAACCGTAAACACTAAAATTGGTTATAACGTTTTGGAACCGGTTCAAATAACTAAAATAAATTAAAACTAACTGAAGTTAGCCGAAAGTTGAGTGAACGACTAACCAAAAGTAACCAAAAGCACCAAAATGGGCTAAAACATATCAGAACAGATTAAAAATATTAAGGTAAGTTGAAACGAACTTGAATTAACCGAATTTTGCCGACTAACTAAAATTAAGCTAACGTATCGGAACTGGTTCAAATTACTAAAATAATTTAAAACTAACTAAAGCCAACCGAAAGCTGACTTAATGACTAAAAACTAATCACAAGTAACCAAAGGCACCAAAACGGGCTAAACCGTATCGGAATAGATTGCAAAAATTAAAGTAAGTTAAAACTAACCAAAATGAACCGAATTTTTGCGGCTAACCAAAATTAACCAAAAAGATTAAATTTGATTATAACGTATCGGAGTCAGTTCAAATGACTAAAAAAAAATTGAGCGAGTCTGGTAGTAGTCGAGCCATTGATGTGTAAACATATCCGATTGTAAAAAAAACGACAGCAGCAGGTTGTGTTCCCAAGCGGTCACCCATCCAAGTACTAACCCCGCCCGACGTTGCCTAACTTCAGTGATCGGACGAGAACTGGCATTTTTAACATGCTATGGCCGTCGCCTGTACGTTTTAGCTTGGTCATAGAATAAAAATTAGGTTTAATAATCAAGTTTAAAATAATAAAAAATCAACGCGAACGAAGCTCCGGGTAAAAGCTAAAAGTGTCCTATGTTCTTTACTATACTCTCGAAAATATCTGTACAAAATTTCATGATGATCGGAACAGTTTATGCGTGAAAGCGTAAGAAACAAACAAACAAACATATTCGCATCTAGAATATTAGTTAGGATTATTTAATAATACTTACTGGCAGCTTCGGAGTGGATTAATTCACTGCACAAATTCGACACGATAATCTAATGCCATCAGGAATACCATCAATATATGGACAGAGCTTATTTACCTAGTAATCTTGGGCCGACATCCCTAGATTTGGGAAAGTCAATAACCAAATTTTGCAAATTTTAGAAGAGGGCTATGACTCAATATTGTTTTAAACGTCTGGGCATCTGAATAATACTTTTGACAGTTCGTTTAATTTAAAATAATATTAAGCTCTTTTTTCATCTAAAATCCGTTTAAAAACGATTTTAAATGACAAAATTGTATAAAAATCCGAAAATTCGGACTTTTTTAGGACGATAGCCGTGGCTTCTGACGAATTTGTCGTGTATTTTGAAGCGAAAATGCATTTTAAATTAAACCGTCCATTAAAAATAAGCTGTGCTATGGATCCAAATGCACTGCGAATATAATAATAAATAAATAATACTTTTGACTGTTCGTTTAATTTAAAATATGCTTTTTTATCATCTAAAATCCATTTAAAATGATTTTAAATGGCAAATTGTATATAATACCGCCCTAGCGGCTAGAATCGGTTTACACATTTTCGTCCCATTTGTCGAGATTTACCCTCATACCGCCGCGTAAGATGTTTACACATCAATAAGTTGGAACTAACGGAAAGTTGTTTGAACGACTAACCAAGTGACTAGAAATAGCCAAAACGGGCTAAACAGGATCAGAACAGGTTTAAAATATTACAGTAACGTTATGGCTAATTATATATTAATAGCTTTTCCTAACTTTTTCGGTTTTCGTATCTGCACATTTTTTATGTGTAAACATCTTACGCGGCGGTATGAGGGTAAATCTCGGCAAATGGGACGGAAATGTGTAGACCGATTGTGACATTATAAGCCGTCGCATTGAGGAGCAAGCTAATTCAGGTGAAGGATTTTTATACAATTTTGCCATTTAAAATCGGTTTAAACGGATTTTAGACGATATAAAAGCATATTTTAAATTAAACGAACCGTCAAAAGTATTATTCAGATGCCCAGACTTTTAAATCAATATTCAGTCATGGCTCTCTTCTATAATTTTTCTTCTATAAGTTTGGTTTTTTTAATGGACGGTTGAATTTAAAATGAATTTTCGCTTCAAAATCCACGACAAATTCGTTCTAAGCCACGGTTATCCTAAAAAAGTCCGAATTTTCGTTTTTAAACGGATTTTAGATGATAAAAAAGCATATTATTGTTTTAAATTAAACGAACTGTCAAAAGTATTATTCATATGTTTAAAATAATATTGAGACATAGCTCTCTTCTAAAATTTGCAAAATTTGATTATTGACTATCCCAAATCAAAGGATGTCGGCCCAAGCTAAACTAAACTAAACTAAACTAAGATGAGTAGCTGGTAAAAAAAATAAGCTTTGTAGATTTTCGTGTTGAAAGTATGCAGTGAACAGTAGAGTGCTCTAGGCGGCCTCAATTCTCCCCCCTCCAATTTTTTGCCACCTTACCCCCTCCGGTGACTGAGATAGACCCCGCCCACTTGGTCTTAAGTGTATTCCACCTTGAGTGACATTGACCTAATTTCAACTTGAATATACTTGGCATTTGACCTTGAATGTCCTTGAGTTTTTGTTGAAGGTCGCGCATATGACCTTGTGGTTGCTCCAAGCGTGTATGACCTTGAACGTCCTTGGGTGTCTTACCTTGAATGACATTGAGATAATTTGATCTTGAACGCCCTTGAGTTTGTGATGTGTAAACATCTTACGCGGCGGTATGAGGGTAAATCTCGTCAAATGGGACGGAAATGTGTAAACCGATTCTAGCCGCTAGGACAGTACTATATACAATTTTGCCATTTAAAATTGTTTTAAACGGATTTTAGCCGATAAAAAAGATTATAAGGTAAATATGCCGTGTCCATATGTTGATGTTACTCCTGGTGTGCATTAGATTTTTCGTGTCGAATTTGTGCAGTGAATTAATCCGCTCCGAAGCTGCCAGTGCGTATTATTAAAGAATCCTAACTAATATTATAAATGCGAATGTTTTTGTTTTTATTCTATGAACAAGCTAAAATGTACAGGTAACTGCCATATCACGTTGAAAATGCCAGTTCTCGTCCGATCACTGAAGTTAAGCAACGTCGAGCGTGATTAGTACTTGGATGGGTTACCGCTTGGGAACATAACTTGCTGCTGTCATTTTTTTACAACCGATGTCGTTATAGGATATGTTTGCACATCAGTCTCGAGTACTAGCAGACTCGCTTAATTTTATTTATTTATTTTTGTTTTAATACCTATATTATAAACACTCGTGTGTTTGTATTTTTACTTTTTTAAACTCTGCTTTTGGAAACTATATGAATATCAACGCAAATCACATTTTTGCGTTTTTATTCATCATTTTCAATGTCTCCCCGGTTGCATCTTTGCGAAGGACTGTGAATTTTTGTATTGTTAATTCAAAATATTAATTTGTAAAATGGAAAGAGCGAAGCTTCGACAAGTCTTGGCCCCCCCTGCGAAAAAAGTGAAAATACATTTAACTGTGGGCGAACATGCATTGGTAAAAACCGTGTATGTTTGTATGTTAAACGAAGCTATTGATAACGTTACAGCTGATAATTGGCAGAAGTGTATCGAACATGTCATAAAATAAAAAAATATACTACGGTCGAAGTTATAGTTGAACCTCTTATTATCAATGTTGCTTCCGAAAGTAGTGATAGTAATGATTCTGAATCAAATTCTGATCAAACCTCCGATAACGAGTAGGAAACTTAAAATTTTATTGATTTTTGATGTAAACTTTCGATGCAACTTTCAATATGGTATTTTATGATAAGAAAAACCCCTTATCATCCATGACTCTTTTTTTCCAAGCCTTAATGAATACATAGTACTATTTGTTTGTAGTAGTACAATTTTGTTGCTTATTACTAGACTTAGGAATAAATTTTGATATACGTTTTTTTGCATATTTTAGACTAAAATCATGCATATTTATGTGCATAAACTTTATTTTTTTAAGTGGATATTTGCCTAAGTCTACTTATTACTATTCCATTATATAGATATTATAACATATTAATTTACAAAGCAATTGTATCCGCCACTGGAATTTCCTTCTCTCTTCCCTTACCCCTCGAGGCGCGCCTTAAAACTAAAAATGAGTCACTGACTATTATTTCCGGCTTGAACTATAGGACTACCACTGGCAGTGCTAGGCTAGTACTTGCAATGGGCTCTATAACTTTTTACTCACAGTATGTATGGTCATCAACACTAAGCCAACTTCCCACACAGTTTTCTTCTGAGAGGGATGAAGCCTGATCTTCAGTTACCTGGAAAAAATATATTTACACTAACTAATGAAAATGAGTCTATTTTACTTAGACACGAAAATATTACATAAAGACAAGAAGATACATTGCTAAATCCCAGCTCCTGAACATTGTCTCCCTCAATTGCTTTTACTCTCATTAGGTTAATTAATCATTGTTCTAAATCTGAAAGTGGAGTGTAATTTGCTGCTCCTCCACCAGTCTTCATGACCTCTTGTTTAATTTTTGTAGCCTTTGTTTTGGTTTTAGACTTCCAATATATAACTGCCTAAAACCATATCAAAGAGATATACCTATTTAACTTAAGTGGCTAATAACTTTAACAATAATAAATAGAACAGAATCCTTACCTTTCTGCAATCATCCTTTGATTTCTCGCCAAATCCCAAACTATTTAACTTTTGGGCCACCGTCTGCCAGAGGATATGTCCTTTGGCTTTTCCATTAGGTCCGTTAAATTTATTCGTTATAATTTCAGAATTACTCTCACACAAATTCAGTAGCAACTGCCAGTGTTCTGACCACACTCTCATTTTACACTATTTTAAATTAATTTTATTTAATTTCACAAGAAAAAAATTGTTAAATAAACATAAACAAAACACCGACTGATAGAAACAAAGCAAAGCAAGGTTATGTTTTTTAATCGAAATAGAAATCGATACGACCTACCTCGCTTCGAAGCGACAATAGTAGAATTTAGACGATTATTTCTGAACACAGAGTACCAGTCATCTAGAATCTAATCGATGAATAGAATTCTATGCGACACAGAGTGCGGCTGCTGGTGGTGCAGTGGTTAGATGCTGTGTCTGTGATGCGGCGCGGTGGCCCGGTGTCGATTCCCGTAAGCGAACAGATGTTTTTTTTTTAAGATTCTGTTTGTTTCCTTTTTAAATCTGGATTAGTTCTGTTTGGTTCCGTCCCGATGCGAGCGAAGGGCCAAGAGCGAAGTGAAATAATAGTCAACGTTCCATCGGAATCATATGATACACATGGAGCTTCGCAATATCGTAATGAAATCCATTCCGGTCTACCGAGACTCTTGTGCAACATAATCGTATCTAGTCAAATGTAATAATGTCTAAATATAACAATGATGTTATCTTGTGGTGGCCAGAACTATAAGCACTTGTAATAGGTACTTTAACATTTTTACATGGGCAAACGACCATTATGAGACTACTTTTGATTACATCACAGAGGGGCCTCCTGTGGCCGCTTTCTGGGACAATACCCTTCATCAACCAGGCTATCTCTCTGGGGGTCTCATGGGCATTATAAGATCATTTACAGCCCTACGGCGCACTATGCTATATTAGCCGCTTCTAATTGGTGGGTTGCCGTCACTTTAGTGTACTGTTTTCTTCATGGATAGCTCTCCGCTCGCTCCGGGCGCAACCAAATAAAACCAAGAAAAGCCTTATTGCCACGCCACCGACGGGAACCGAACGCGGGTCGTCCGTAGAATCTTACCACTGGACTACTACACCGTCTACACCTATCGGTATAAATAATCAGAAGCGGCTGATATAGGATAGTGACGGAGGACTGAATGATCTTAAAATGTGTCTCATGGTCTCAACACAAGATACCCAACCCCGATGCAGTCGAAAGCAGTATCTAGTTCAAATATAACTTTAATATGCCGCCAGATAAAACATCTGGTGCCATCTGTAAATTCTTGAAACGCTACACATCGCTTCAAACAGCAGCCACCACTGAAATATAACAACACCGGCACAGGTGCTTGGGTATATTGAAAATGTGATAATATAGGCAACCATATTTCCGCTGGTCAGTAAAATATGATTAGAGAAACGTAAAAATCATTACATTTTTACATGTGCAAAAGGACCATGATACTACTTTGCAATCAAAAATAGTATATCATCATGGTTGTTTCATCATCATCAATCAGCCCATGTTTGTCCACTGCTGGACATAAGCCTCCCGTGTTTGCTTTCACATCTCCCTATTCTGTGCCTCCTGTATCCAATTTGTGTGGATTCGTCTTATGTCGTTGGACCATCTAGTTGGTGGTCTTCCCCTGTTTCTGTATGCATCCTGCCGAGTCCTCCACGCCATGATCCGCTTTGTCCACCTGTTGTCCCGCATTCTGGCAATGTGTCCCGCCCAGTACCACTTTAGGACTGCTATTTGCTCTACTGCGTCAGTCAGTCTGGATCTTCTACGCAGTTCAGTGTTGGTAATGTGGTCTGGTGTCAGTCCCAGCATTGACCTCTCCATGCACGCTGTGCCACTCTGATTTTCTGTACAGCCCTTTTTGCCAATGTCAAGGTCTCAGCACCATAAGTTAGGACAGGTAAAACACACTTCCTTTTCAAACATATGTAGTTGTTTACACAAGTAAAAATACTTTGTTTCTAACCTGCGTTCTAGTCACCACCCTCAAATTTTCACAAATTTTTCCCGTCTTTCCATCGACTCTATAGTTGCACGCGATAGCTCATTTGCTGTGATATTTGCAGAACCTTTGACATAGTGTACTATACTCTTCCAGCGCTAATCTAGATTTTATAAATCTGCTTGATGGATTAGCCATATTAAATAAGGGGCGATGTCAATATTTTAAACTTTCTAGTGAACAAATACGGTCTAAAATGTTTTAATGCCCAAACGATCGCCAATAATTCATTTTCGATTGTGTAATAGTTTTCTCTGTTTTATTTAATGGCCGTGAAACGTAAACAATCGGTCTGCCATTTTAATTCGACAGAATAGCGCCTAATGCAAAGCCACTTGCATCCGTGCTAAGCAGGGCTGGATATTGTAACAATGGTGGGTTCATTAGGATCTGCTTTAATACTTCGTAATCATGCTTGCACTCCTTAGTCCATTCAAAGGTTTTTCCTTTACGGCTTAAATTATTTAGGGGTTGCACTATCTCTGCAAAGTTTTTTTATGAACTTTCTACAGTAATTAGCGAATGCGACAAATCGTTTTACCTCATCTTTACTTTTTGGAACTGGATAGTAAGTTATAGCTCCAATTTTATCTGGATCCAATGAAATTGCCTCTGCTGATATAACATGCCCTTGATAAAGAACTTCATTTTTCAAACATTAGCATTTCTGTGGGTTAAGCTCCAAGTTAGTTTCTCGAAGCCTCCGAAATACTTTCAGCAAATTCCTCTTATGACTGCAGTAAGTGGTCAAAGACAATCAAATCATCCAAATAAATAAAGCGTGACTCATGTAATCTGGACACTGTTTCTATGATGAGTAGTGAAAATGTGCTCGGACTAAGTTCCAGACTCATATGCAAACTCTGAAATTGACCTCTCTCACTCGTGAAAGCAGTAAACGGTCGATTTTCTGGGCCTAATCCAACATGATATGCGACAGCCAAATATATCGTGCCTGACAAGGATTTAAAAATTTCGGAAATGTTCGACAGGGAAAGCTTCTCGTCATCGTTTAGTCGTCTGTTCAGCATCCTATAATTACAAGATCAATCGAGTTACCTGTAAGGAAGTACGATCGGAATTATCCGAGCATCTCCGCCGTCCTTCATTACACTTGGTAGTATACAATTTTATCCCAACCGGTACTAGTTTTAAAGAAGTTATCAAAAAACATGATGATTCAGCCGTCCCAGGCCCGGTCGCTCGAGCTCATCGCCCTGTTGCGTCATTACAATTTTGGTTCCTAAGAGATTTTTGATTACATTGCATTTGGGGTGATAGGGAGAAGGTAAAGACTGGGTGGGTTTGTAATGAAGGACGGCGGAGATGCTCGGATAATTCCGATCGATCTTCCTTACAGGTAAGTCGATTGATCTTGTAATTATCCTTCGCATCTCCGCCGTCCTTCATTACACTTTGTAGCTGTTTAAAGTATTTGCCATGTAATCTACATTAACTGAAAATTGCGATTTTTTGTGGTCTTAGATTTGCAAGACCCTTTTTATTAACTAAAATCAAATTTCCAAATAACATTAGATTTAATAGTATACATATGAAGGTACACATGTTTAACGCTTAACTGATATTAATTTATTTGTTAACATATTTTTAATACTATACCAATATTCTTATGTAATATGATAATGAGTTGGTAAGTAAGTTATAATTGTAACTTAATATTTATATGATTCCTTAGAAATTATGGTTCAATAAACAAGATGCAAATTCAGTGAGATTACCCGCGATAGGTTTGTTATAGAATTTTGAGAATACTTTTGATTTTTCTGTCCAGCCAGCTGTCTTCTGAGTGGTTTGTAAGGTAACTTCCATTCTTGAGCTGCGAAATTGCCACATGTCGCGTGCTGCGTGCCCCAAAGGTTTTCCGTGTTATACGGCTGGCTTTTAGTATTGACTTGACTCATCTGCTAATGGTTTGACTGCTGGCTGGGTAATAGGGCTTTTTGTGAGTGAGTATTAAAAATTTTCTTTGGATTTGTTATTTATGGTATCGATTGCATCTGCAAAGGCAACGATCTATTAGCATATTTACCGTATCTATGAATGCTGTAATTTCTGTTTTTGAACAGAAAAATAGGTATGTTCACTACCTGCAACTGCAATTGCAGAGAGTGGAGGGTACGATCGATTGTATCTGCTAATACAACGACCTATTCACCTTTTATTGACTGGTAGCACCCTTTTTCCTTTTGTGCGTTCTATGTAAATCTCTAATAGTGTGGCTATACATAGTTCAGGTTGATTAATAAAAAAAGGTAATATAATTTTTTTTTTATCCAAATTAGAGAAAGTGCAGATTTGTGTGAATTCATGGTAAAGTAGGATGATCCCGAAGACAATTGAATGTTTAGGAACTCAAGAATAAGTTTACGGTTATTGTTATATATTTGTTGGTGCTTACAAAACCAGAAATTCCCACATTTATTGTAAATATTTCCGTATTGTTTAAGGGTGCTATCTGTCAATGAAGAAATAATCACTTTTATCGCATCATTGGGTACACTTTGTTGTAGAAAAGCTCTCTGTTTCCATAGAATTACGCCTAGACTCTAGATCAGCTTCCTTGTTGTCTTTTGATTTATGAAGCGTAAATATAGATGTTTTTGCCTTCACACCATTTCGAAATAGCTTTTGTTATGCTATTTAATTTATTGAATCGTACACTGCCCATTTTGTTTATGCACGATATGGTCGTTATCGCATTATGAATTTAGAGAATATGGCTGTTTAAGAAGGTTTTTTTTTTTTATCATAGCACTTTAAGCCGAAAAAGGCTGCTTTAAGTTCTAGGATGTTTATGTGAACGCCACAGTCTTTTGCGTTCCAAAAAACCCTTGTGATTTTTCCCATTGCAGAAAACGCCCCAATCGGTTCGTGAGTCATCTGAAAATATTTCTAAAGAAAATTTATGTTGAGAAAAACTTTGAACAGACATCATTAAGTTTTTTAACCATCAGTTCAAATCTTCTTCCATAGTGAAAGTTATCTTAATCTTTGAGTCATATTTCCTATTGTTTAATTTTAATGCTAAGATTTTTTGCCTCTTTAAAGATTTTATGTGTAACCAGCCATACCGTACAGCTAGCCAAACAGCGACTAGTTTTCCGACGAGTTGTGCAAATAATCTGATTTTATAGTTATTAGTTATTTATAAATTATTTCCCTTTTCTCTTGAGTTAAGGCTATTGTCATGTTAGTTGTATTATAAATAAACCCTAAAATTGGGCGTTGTTGCGCGGGAATAACTACGCTTTTTTCGGAATTAATTATTATAAATCCTAAATCTTGTAATGTTTGTGTAATTTAATTTATACTTTTAAGCAATTCTCTTTTGAATTACCAATAACTAGCCAATCGTCTAAAGAGAGTACAGTTTTTATACCCATTAATTTTAGATATCTTACAGCTAGTTCCAGAAGTTTTGTGAAAAGATATGGAACCCAACTACTACTAACCCAAACTACATAGGCGCACTCAGAAAATATGGTTAAGGGGGGGGGGGGGGGGGCCAACATGGGTTGTGCAAAGAAAAAATTTGGGGTGCCACACCCTGATGTCATACTTTTAATCAGATGGAACGTAATTAAACTGGTATAGTACGTTGCAAAAATCGAACCTTAAAAACTTCATATGACTACCGTGGATTGGAAATATGCATCTTTAAGATCAATTTTCCCGAGAATGCGTAATTTGAAATTAAATTTTGTGCCGTCCTGTAGTCTTCGAGTTTAAAATGGGATGCTGTCATATACCTATTTAAGTTTTTTAAGTTGGCATAAATCGATATTTTCCATTGAGTGAGTACGACGATAAGAATTCGCCATCCACCGATTTACATTTCGACAGCCCCGATTTTTAAAACTTCATTAATCGCCGATTGATACTCGGTGATTTCACAGTTCTTAATGTCGCAACGTACTTTACTAATCTGGAGTGGTGTCCTTGAAGGGGATTTTATAACCTTGCCATTGTTGAACTGTTTATATTTAATTTCTGCCAATTTTGAACGTATAATATTAGTTCAGACGGTTGGCTAATTTAAATTATTGAAAAGGAGGCCTAAAACCTTAAATTAACGCTAGTTGTTCCTGCAATTGATAGAAGTAGTTCTTTTGGCGTGCAGTTGCAGGATTTAGTACAGTTTCTACTTCAAGATTTAATTTTGGTGGTCTGAGGACATTGCAGTTGGCGGATACTTCTCTATCATACTGTTTTTTTTTATTTAGTCCCTTTAATAAGTAATGTTCCATTTAAAAACTATCTGGGTATGTAGTTGTTTCTGATGTTGGTAAGTCTCGATTCGAATGAGTTACTTCCTCAGCTAGCATGTTAATGCATCTGCAAATGCAAAAGAATTTCCTTGGTTTAGCTACTTATTGTATCGATTGCATCTGCAAATGCAACGATCTATTCGCATATTTACAGCATCTGCAAATGTTGTAATTTCTGTTTTTGAACAGAAAAATAGCTTCATGAATATATTCACTATGTGCAACTGCAATTGCAGACAGTGGAGGGTACGATCGATTGTATCTGCTAATACAACGAACTCTTCACCTTTTTGCGTGCTGCTTAACCCTCGTTATGCTATCGACTGCATCTGCAAATGCAACGATTTTTTAGCATATTTACAGTATCTGCAAATACTATAATTTCTGTAACGTAAGGAAAACGGGATATGATGAACCATAGACAAGAACTTGCATGTTGTCTTCTTATGTAAGAGGGTTACAATAGTATGGTGGTTATTTGTTTATGTATCTGCGAATACATAGCACTATACCGTTTTATTTTTGTCGGTCCTACATATATCCTTTACATCGGCAAATGTAGGGATATAGTGTGCCTCTAACATAATATACCTACTGGGGTAGAGGCTGTTGAGGCCCTTCACATCTGCAAATGTGAAGGCCAATTTTAGTTAAAGTTATTCGCATCGGCAAATGCGAACTTGTAAATAGGTATTATTATTATTTATTAACATCTCCTGCAAGCAATGTTTACTCCAATTTTTTCCTCACCGGCCGGCTCATATCAACACGAATTATTTACAAATAATGCGTTCCGGTATTACATCGATTCGACAAAGCCGAACGATACCAGCCCGATAAATTTCTGACGAGCGGCTAAATCCCCTAAGTTGCGATCCAAAATACTGCGCGCGATGCGACACGAATCCATGTCTCTACGTTCTAGCAAAATTTCTATTAATTTACCTTTTTTTTCCTAATTTTGGATTAGCTTTGCGTTCTATTGATTGAGTCCCCGTAGCGAGCGAAGCGAGCGGAGGACCATACAAAGTCATAATAATACCCAACTTGGGATTTAGTCGCGCGTAAATTATGAGTCAGCTTGCCCTTGTGGCTAGTTTTTAGGGGTTAATTTCGTGAGAAAAGAGCACTCTTCGACTTACTCAAAAAAAAAATTAATACAGTAATAACAATAATCACAACATACATAGTTCTTATTCCCATAGACAGTGTTTTTGAACACTGGTATTGAGGATAATTGCATTTTACTAATAAGAGTAGGTACGATTTCCCATAAACTCTCTAGTACTGTGGCTATGAATATCGCTTGAAAATATTATGTTAATATTTGATTTTTGAGTTTTATTTATTATCCTGTAGGTAAGTTTAATCTGTTCATACTCTTAAATTCTCATATAGATCTACAGCATGAGTCAGTGGATCATAATTAAATATAGCTTTTAGTATTTTGTTTTGCAATATTTGCATCGAATTGTAGTTTATAGTCCCACATGTGCCCCATACTGGGATCAAATATCGAAAACGTGATAATACGAAGGCATTATAAACATTTTGTTTCTATTTTTTATATTCATCTTTATATGGTATTATAGTTTACTCTATGTAAAACATTAATAAATGTAACAATGTTTTGTCATGCCCTCGTATATAAATAACAGTTTGCTAGTATAATTAAAATAGCAGTCAGCACATTCAATTTTGTTAAGATAGCGTCTGCCTCGCTGACGAGAGGTAAAATATGTATATCATTTTTTCCTTTACTAATTCATTCGCATTTTTTACTGTAACCCGTTCGCACTCTATTTTATTCTAATAGTTAGTTTAAGTTTATTAAGTAAAAGAATTAAGGTTACAAGTGTCTTATTTATTCATAATACCATAAACCTAACTACTCCGAAAGTTAGGTTTATGATAATACTACAGTTTAGTATTATACCCATTTAGTTTGCTTTTATACGAGAGATAGTTTCTGTTTTTATATATCTAAGATAACCAGGTATTTATGTATTTTTGAAATTTTGGCACATAATCTTATATGGACTCACCCCTGATTTGCTTCTTACGATTAATATTGCCCCCCTTTTTTCGCCTCCTTTGCGAGCAAGACGTATCACTATTATCACTAACACTTTCACTGTCTTGAAATACGATTTTAAGGCATTTTTGTTCTTAAAACTAAAAGACAGATCCGATTTACGGATTCTTTACTACTTATCACCGAACGGTACAAAATTGTAATGACGCAACAGGGCCATGAGCTCGAGCGACCGGGCCTGGGACGGCTGAATCATCATGTTTTTTGATAACTTCTTTAAAACTTGTATCGGTTGGGATAAAATTGTATACTACAAAGTGTAATGAAGGACGGCGGAGATAAGAAGGATAATCAATAATCACACAAAACGATTTAATACCATTATTGTGGGCCTTTTTCGGTATAAGCAGTGGTGATGACCATTCCGATCTGGCTTCCACAATAATACTATTTCGTAACATTTTTTCGACCTGCGTATGTATTTCATCTTTTTGTGCATGAGGTAGCTATACAGGATGTGCATTATTTATCCGTCTTATTTTTTGGCGGTAGATGATATTAGTTGAGTTTGATGTTCCCATAGCTTCTTAAGTAGTACACTAATACAAACATATACTTTGTCCATTTTTCGCTGATTTTTATTTAAAATCAAATATAAACTTAAAAGCTTCTTAACAAGTAACTGGCAGGGTCGCCATGTGATATTCTTCGATATCTTGAATTAAGGTTCGCCAGTATCAACTACATGCTAAGAAACAACCCATTATCTTCATCGTCTATTCAATTGATGTTAAATAAATAATGTGTTCGTCTCCTTTTATAGATGCCGTCTCCGTTGCTTCAGTTTTGGCTGCTTTGGATATGCGGTTTTCTTGAGTCATCGATTCGATTCACTGTGGCGTGGCTACTTTTATATTTCAGCTTTGCCCTTTAATTTCTAAGTTCTTACCAAACAAAGGGAAGTAATAGAAACTAATGGAATTTTAATGAAAACCATTAAGTATGCAGTTTCACTTTTTCGTTATAAAATATCTAGCAATAAAATACATACAACTATTTCATATTACCTGATTTAAGAATAGGCTTTACCCGAGCTGCCGATTGGAGAGAACTGGTTAAATAAATATCTCTTTCATCTAAGAAAACTTCTCGGAAGGCCGGATATTCGCCAGCTAAATCTGCCAAAAGCTGTTCTAACATATCACGGTTTTTGCATTTTTCGATTTCTTCAACGCTGTAAAAAAATCATCAAACTAAATTTATAACGGTATACTGTTGTTCCTTATGATGTTTATTATGTATAAGCACCGCACCAAAATGAAATCGTCAGGCATTATTTTTTATTACCTACTTAAAATGTGGTTACTTGCGCCTCAAAACCTGATATCAGATAAGCATTCTATAACTCGAGTATACTTTGCATTTATGACTGACTAAGATTGCTTCAAAATAAATCATAAATCGTTGCATTTACAATATTTGCATTGGGCATTGCTTGATAATGTTTAACATTAGTTATTATATTTAAAACAGTTGCAGTGGACTACTGCAAAGATTGTTCTGATTCTCATAATTTACTGTGCGGCATTCTGTATCTGCCTTGATTTTACAATGAGCTTATACAGCTAATCATTTCTACCACCCTTCATAGTCTGTCTAAAATTCAGCTGGACAGTCAACTAAATCACGCGGTTATAACTACGTCTTGCACGATCTAGGTGCAGACGTTTTGGGTAATCAGTTGAGTATCTTATTGTTTTTACTACGTTGGGGTTTGGAACCTTCAGCAACATGCACTGAAACAGAGTTTTATCCACAATACGGAAACAGAATATTTGCACTCGACGGGCGTTTCGCTAACCATGTTAGCATCATCAGAGATGATTGACAGTTTTAATAATCTCTGATGATGCTAACATGGTTAGCGAAACGCGCGTCGAGTGCAAATATTCTGTTTCGGTATTGTGGATAAAACTCTGTTTTAGTTATTGTTTTTGCTTATTTCATTAATTTCAATATGGTGACTAAACTTTTATACGGAAGGTTTATGAAAATCTCCATTGATTTATATAAACTTGATGTAGATTTAAAATCATATGATTCTGTTAAAAGTCGATGAGGTTCAGCAACAGTTAAAAAAAATACAAAGAGAATATAAACAAAACGTATCGGTTTTTCCCTGGGGTGGGCAGTTTTTATGAATAGGCCCAACTAACCCAGTTAGCCTGACCTAATTTAAAAGTTGCAAAGAGTTAGGATGTTTTCTCCTTTAAAGAATGGTTACAGACCTGCTCCACAAGTACTGGCTGCAATGTCTCTATGGTATGTAATATTGGCCATTGATTTTCCTAATTCACAGAAAGTTTGTCGTACTGCAAAACTTCCCACCGCTATCATTTTATTTAAGTTTCAAATGTAGTGGTTGAATTTTATGTTGGTAGCAATGTGCATCCCGAGAAGCTTGGTGCTTTCAGTAGAAATAATTGCCTGATTTGCTTCGATCGGTCTGAGATTGGCTGGGTCAGTATGGCAAACCGTCTTGTATATCACCAAGGCCACTTTTAAAAAATCAGGAAATACTCCCAATAAAAAACTGTTCTTAATACCCTGCGCTAACACATGCAACTTATTGGCGTTAAGATTTTGACCGGAATTTCATCAATACTCGCAGAGTTCTTATTTGTAATATCTGTTAATATAGCTTTTATTTCATTCGAATTCGTTTCAGTAAGTATAAATGTTCCTTCAATATATTTATTTATTTATTTATCTCCATTGGCATGTTTACATGTGTTGGAATTGTCAAATACAAAGTTACAAAAATACATTACAAACAAAAGATACAAGAGATTAGAAACTAAAACACTACAATTAAGCAAAATTCGGTCAATTGAAAGGGTGTGAAAAAAATTCACAAAAGGGGTTATCCGCTAATATGGTCTTAAGTTTCCCCTTATAGAGGTGGAGAGTCGGAATATCCTTAATATTTGAAGGTAAGTGATTTTAAATTTTAAGGCAAGTAATCCCAGCTCCCTCCTGCACCTGGGTCAACCGAGCACTAGGAATGAAAAGCCTGTTAGCATTTCTTGTGGTGTAACGATTAATAACCTGCAACACGTTTTTCTTATTGAAGTTAAAAGTAAAGATCTTTAATCAAAAAACAACATTGTACCGGAGAGTCGTGTTACAAAACCCGGCTCCGGGAGTGGGGAGTGGAGTCGTAGAACGCCACCAGTTTTTCCCAACTAAACTGAAAAAGCTCCGCTGTTGTTGTACGGGGTTGCTAGGCCCGCTTATCAAACAAAGGAACTCAATCTCAACTTAACATGAAAACACAATCTATAATTTAAGGAACAATCTATTTGCTACTAAGTCTTTTTTTTTTAACACAGCAACAATACTACAGTAAAACTTTTGGCTATTTAAACGCAAAAGGAATGTCAAATGATTATTAAAGTAAATAATAAATAGAGCACACTATGGAGATTATAAGGAGACCAATTATGTTGTTAACTCGGGAGTGTATGCCTTACAACTAAACGCTCTAAACACTAAAATTCGAAGTGATCACTTGGTTTACCTAAGCTTATTACATGTACGTATGCGTGCACTGGTAGCTGCACCAATTATAAATGTAGCGATAAAAATATGTATTGATAAATGACCACAATAGTTATATCAATCGACCAGATAATCAAATGAATAAATGAAGAATAAAATTAATGAAAGCTATCTTAGAGCTTGACGCTCAATGCTTCATTTATATTAAAAGAATAAGAGCGATTATTTCAATACGGTTGTCGAACACTGGTGGAGGCGCCGGGCACCTGTAGGTACTGCTATGGCACTGGCCCCGAGGGTAGAACTAGCAGAAGACTCGGCAATAAAATTGGCCCGGAGATAAGATTGGCTGTAGTGTAGCCCGGAGATAGAACTGGCCCAGAGGTAGGACTTGTAGCCAGGTAATAGAACCCTCGCTTTTTGACGAATGGTGGCTAGAGAGTCGACGGTCTCGGTCTTGTACGACGAACTCTGAAAGCCTCTAGGGCAGTAGTTAAATCCCGATAAATCGGTCGTGTCAAAACACAAACAGAAACCAACACAATGTCCCCAAATAAGGGTAGTATAAAATTACAATACTAAATGTTGAGTCACTATGACTGCATTAAAGCAAACCTTCTTTTCGCCTCGAAAGGTATTTCTAGCAGAGCGAAATCATCGGTTCAGTCAATTTACCTTTCTCCTTCCACGAGATTAGAGAACTACGTCAGATCAGCAAGAAAAGAGGAACAGAAAAATGTCAAATGATACGATACGAGGAATAATTCTAAGATAATAAACGACTTAATTCTAGCTTACTATGGTAGGAAAACGACGGCGGGAGCCACAATTAATGAGCTGAAATTAAATATTCCCCAACAAAGCGATAAACTTTTAAAAATCTAAATCGACAACAGCAATTATGGGAAATAGCACATTCCGGCTACCCAGTGCTGGCCCTCAGTACCAGCCGAATATTGCTAGTGCAGGCCGCGTGGAAAGATAAATATAAATATCTGAAACCAGCTAGAGCCGGAGATCCCAAAAAGTTTTATCAGAAGTTCTCAAAAGTTATGAAATATTTAAACCGAAAATGAAATGAAAAATAGACGGATCTAATGAAGCTTAAAAGCAGGTTTTATTAACACAATCCTTAAAAATATAGAACGGTTTGCTGGCCGTTTTATGGTAATGTAATAAGCAAAGTTATACTAATAACATAATATCCTATTTTAGTGACTTGATCAAACCTAAGCGATCTGTGGTTTGGATATCAACTAAAATAAATGTAGTCACAAAGTGCCTGAGGGCTACATAAGAGAAAGGGATAATTAACATAGTTACCCAAGGCCACAACAGTGTTATAAAAGCTAATACAAATATATCGTTAACCTATATTTAGAATAAAATTAATTTACATTAATAAATGCGGCAACTTTAAGGTTATTGAGACAGCAAATCCAATCAATAAATTTAGAATTAATTAATCGAAGAGTGTTGACCTCTTTTCAATAATTCTTACCGCAAAATACAGCATTTTTTCCTAAATGCAGCATATAAAATGAAATTTAAAAATATGTTACACTGGTCAAATCAGACTGTTACAAACTCCGCACTTCAAGCACATTAAAAAATGTATAAACCAATAACGGTGAGAATTCTTTCTGAGTTAAAGGTTTGGCGACAGGAGGCTCTGAATGGTAAGCGGTACATAGTCCTTATTATTCTTTTTTGGCCTATCAGAACTCTATTTATATTGCTAGAGTTAACCCAGGACAACACTCCATAAGATAAATACGATTAAATAGTAGCATAATAGAAAGTGTTAAGGATAGGTTTCTCCACAAAATCTCTCAACTGCAGTACAGCTTAGTTCCTTGATGATAGTTTATTACAGATGTTATGGATTTGACCAGATCATGAAAGATGAGAGTCAACTGCAAACTGCAATGCCCAAGAAGGTTACGTCCTCACGCTGAACAAGATTTGCCGACCCGTCCCTGACAAGCAGACTCCTGTCCTGGGTCGCCCTGACCGGGGTAAAGACCAGGAAGTTAGTCTTCGCGCTATTCAGGCAAAGGCCATTTCCCACACACCACTCAGCAATATCTCTCACACACCTGTTCGCCTTGGTACAAAGACTCTCATAATCAATCCCCATGACAACTGCCGACGTGCCATGCGCGAAAAGAGTTATATAACTATCGCCGGCCAGCAGAGGTTTATAAAGAGAAGAAACAAGATAGACCCCGGTACACTGCCCTGGGGAACGCGCGTGCTAACATTTACCCAATCAGATACAGTCAGTCCACTATCACCCAACAATTTCACAACTTGACTCCTGCCTGATAGGTCCTTATCCAGTCATATGCCCCCTAATCCCATAATACGCACAGTGTCCCATGATTTATGGTATCAAAGGCCTTGGTGAAGTCATAAAATATACCAACAGATTTCAGCCCCTCGTTGAAATTACCCACGATTTTCAGATAAAAGGATAGTATGGCGTCAGTAGTTGATCGTCCAACTCGGAACCCGAACTGCCTGCAGGTCAATATCCGGAAGGTGTCCAAAAAACCCACCAATCTTCCCCGAAAAGCCCTCTCGAAAACCTCCGAGAACATAGACACCAGGGCTATGATCGCCATTTTCGACATTCGGAAAGTAGCCATGTTCGAAGGAACAAAGGTAGGTCAGAGGAGCCAGAATCTCCCCCGCACAATAACTCATTAGGTACAATGAACCTCGTCGACACCGCAAGACTTCTTAATGGCAACAGACCTGAGAACACTCAAAACTTCATGTACGGTTAGAGGGGTCAAAAAGGTCGTATGGCAGTTGGCACTGTTGGGTACCATTTCGCTCTGTACTACTCACTTTTCGCTAACGTCCACCAATTCGATAAAGAAGGTGTTCAAGACATCAGCGATTTCATCCTGCCACAGTGCACAATCCGATCAGGAATTGATTTTCTCTTAAGTTTTATGCAAGTGAGTGAGTGAGTTTATAACGCCCTAGGCACTTTTACTGATATTAGGTGAAGTTAGCAATTTATTAGAGTAATAAGCCTTTTTTGCGATGGTAATATTCTATTTATGTAACTTAGTACTGTCCTTGTAAAGGGCTTTTAGGTTTTCATTATTATTTGAGTATCTTAAGGCGGTGTCTCATGCATCTGATTTCCGACGTCCGATAGTGCAAACCCAGTAAAAGCATGTTGGGATTTAATTAATACAAAACGTCCTCTAAAAACAAATTAATTGCCATGTGATCTCAATTCAAATCAGGTAAATCGCTTTTTGTTGATGTGGGTAATAGAATTAAAAGCGAGCCAGAAAACAAAGGCCTTTTTAGTGAATTGTTGTGTTCTGATACCGAAAAAACATTGCTGTCAATTATAATGAAGTTCGAGATATAATAAAAAATCAAAAAATACGCCAGGCCTAGATTACTGTGGCATAAATACTAAATTCAGAACTGTAAAAGAAGATATTCTTTACCCTCTGTCCCCTCTGACAGACTTTATGAACATTTGCATGGCTGAGGGTATCTTTCCTGATCCTAATAGTTTGCTCTGCCAATACCAAAAATTAAAAACACAAGCGATTTTAATAATTCTAGACCTATTTCCATATTGCCTGTTATAGCAAAAGTTTTCGAAACAGTATTAAAGATTCAAATTGTACAATACTTTGAATCAAGTAACCTATTTAATTTTGGGCAGTTTGGTTTCAGAGCAAAAAAATCTACTACAGACGCTCTGATCTATTTAATAAACAAAATTGTAGAGGGCGTTGAAAATGGGGAGATTGTAGGTGCAGTTTTCTGTGACCTTACTAAGGCATTTGATTGCGTATCCCATAGCACAGCTTATTCACTACCAGCTAGTCATCTCTCTTCAACTTTCCGAAATCGGAAAGTTGGAGTGTCGGACCCTGCGTCTATCTGGCAGTGCCCTGAACGGTTCAGTTCCACAGTCGCGCTAGCTACGGTTGAATTTAAAATGAATATTCGCGTCAAAATCCACAACAAATTCGTCCGAAGCCCCTTTAAAATAATTTTTAAACGGATTTTAGACGATAAAAAAGCATATTTTGCATTAAATGAACTGCCAAAAGTATTATTCAGATGCCCAGACGTTTAAAACAATATTAAGTCATGGCCCTCTTCGAAAATTTGCAAAATTTGGTTACTGACTTTCTCAAATCAAAGTATGCCGCCTCAAGATGACTAGCTGGTAGTGAATAAGCTGTGCCCATAGTTTCCTTATTTCCAAATGAAAATATATCAATTTTGAAAAAAATAGTGTTAAGCTGATAAGTTCCTACTTAACTAACAGAAAACACTTTGTATCAATAATTAATAAAAATGTAAATGTACAAGAAATTGCTTGCGGAGTGCCTCAAAGGTCGGTGCTGGGACCTACACTGTTTTTGATTTACATAAATAATATCCCTGTTCTGATACGATACTTTTTGCAGTCGACACCACGATTCTTGTTAGCTACAGATATAACAAATGTATATGAGAAAATGGATATTGCCAAATTGTCAGCCTCAAAATGGTTCGGTAGAAAAGGTCTGAGTTTGAATCAGAGCAAAACCAGGACCATATGCTTTAGTCACAAAGGATTCTGCCAAGGACAGGAAAATAGAAAGTGTCTAGGATTTTGTGTGGACTCCATACTGTCATGGAGGCATCATTTGGACTTTCTGGCTGCAAAACTGTCAAGAAACATTTTTGTTTTAAGATCTTAGAGGGATGAATTGCCTAGACAATCGGTCTTGACAGCTTATCATTCAATTTTTCTCTCCCACTGCGGATATGGAATCCTTGCATGAGATCACTCCCTTCATGTTGACAGGATTTTTGGAGTGCAGTGGAGGGTTCGGCGTGTTATATACAGGATGGGCTATGGAGATGATGTTGCGGAGGAGTTTGTGAGAAATAGGCTGTTTCCTTTGCCTTCCTTATAATGTCTTAGCTATGCCAGGGAAAACCTTGGCACTTAACAATGAAATCCATAATCACAGCACCAGGCAAAGTTTCCATATAAACATAAAAAAAAATCGACTGAGCCATAGCAGGTTTGGTGTGAACTACTATGGACCCTTATTTTATAATGCACTTCCTAGACATGTGCAAGTTGACAAAACCTTCTTAAAACCATAAAAAATCCATTTACATAGGCACGTATTTTACGCCGACACTGGATTCTTAAATACTAGTATGTTATGTGAGTGTGATTGAGATAAATGGAGTTTCTAAAATGGAACTTGTATGCTGTTTTTTCTTTTTGTTATTTTGGACGTGATATTTATTTGAAAATGTTGTTTTGATCTTTGTGCATGTTCATACAGTTTAATTTTTAGGATGAAAGGTACGATAGATATTAGCATATAATATATTTTAGGTACCTGCATTGATTGTGGACTTTTATGCTGACTTGTGCAATCAAATTTGTGCATGTAATAAAATTGAATTTGAATGTGGTTGCTTACAAAACCAGCAGAAACGCTGTAGCCTACAGTGTTTCGATTTTATCGAAACATTTGTACAGGTTATTTACCAAGGCCCCAACGTTTCATTCAAAATAGAGTTTATCCGAATAAACACAACCGCCATCATATTATTCCTCGGATACTGAATCTAAATCTAAGTAATCATTTACCTGATAGGATCCTTACTAGTCAATAAATGCCACGCAAGTTTTATAGTTTGAATCCATGACAGCCTAGAAAGGGCTCGTCTCATAGTTATACCTATAGGTCTATCTCCTAAATGGACGCAGCAGTTTGGAATTTTTTCTGCCTAGAAATGAAAAACGCATTTTGGTTTTGAATATCAATTTTCTTTTATAAAGGCTATTCCTAATTGGATGCTTTGTATGGAGATCTTGCAAGCTTAAGAGGCTGGCAGTCAATTAATTTACTTAAAAGTTGCGTAATTTGATATATAATTAGATACCATAAAGTAGTGAACCAAATTTTCCATTTTCGAATGCACTATTGCAACTGAAGGCGACTTTTGGGATGTTGTTTAATAACTCACATTCTTGTAGGATTTTAAGACTGAGATACAAAAACAAATATTAAGAAATATATACATAAAATTAATTTTATTAAATCACTTCTTAAATAGAATCTTAGAAAAAGTTAAATTTATGTTGCCCTTCTTTTGTGAAACATCCTGCATGGTTCAAAATAATTTAAAAATATGTCCTTTGAAAACTATTAAGTGTATTGTAACGAAATATTTCGTTACATGGTTTTTCATATTCTAAGATTTCTTTATTTCAAAGTGATTTTTATACAAATTTCTACATGCGGTTGATTTCTGTAATTGAGAAGGGTTTCGATAGAGGTTAAATCATTTATACATAGGTGGAGCTGCCAGTGGAATTGTACGAGTAGTATTTCTACATCGGCTTCTTTAACAAGAATATTTTAATGTTCCCCCCTTTGGGTAGAGGGCGATAGTAATATCGTAATTTTTGATGAGTCGTCGCCCTTCTCCAAGCGGCGCGTATCGTGCAGAGATTGGAATCGACCGGCCAACTAGGCTTTGTCTTGAATTAAACGTAGAGGTGAGCAGGGCATTTTTATTTTTGGCTGAGTGTGATTTTGCACCTTGGGTTTTTAAGTTTATCGAATTTATTTTTCCGTTTTAGGAATGTCTTAGGACAATTTTCAAATTATAGAGAGATTTTCAAAACTATGATCTAGTCAACAATATTTTTGATTAGATTTCTAATATCTAGATTTATAAATTGTATTCATTATTCATCGTGGCCATATTGGCAATTTTTATGAAATATTGTTGAATAAATGATCTAATTGGACCCTTTATTGAATATAGTTCGATATATTTATCGCGAATTTTGTTAACTTTTACAGAAATATTTAACTGCGTAGTTGGAAGTTAGCAAGGAGAATTTGTAACTAACACCACTTTATTACCGGTTTCTGTTGGTTTTTTATGTTTTTAGCAAATTCTTGGTGCTAATCCGCCACTTTTAGAAGTCAGTTAATTAACACAGGCTCTTGCCAAATTTGGGAAGAGACGGATGGGTAGCCAATAGACCTTCAGTTTATTGCCGGTGGAGGATTTGGGAAATCCTACTTTCTAAGAGCCTAAGGTGAGTTTCTCTTTTATTATTTCTAATTTATGAAATATAATATTGAATTTTTTGAGAACTCACCTTGGATTTTAACTTTTTCTCTCTACCGACAGTCGACGGTAAATTTATATCATCTCTTTGTAAATCTAGCTCCTTGCTAAACTTTTCTTGTGGCCCTTAATGCTCACCTAAGCGAGATTTTTGGGAACGATTGACATTTTGTGAAATGTCGATCAATATAATATCGTAATTTTTTGCATTTACAGTTTTATTAATGCTCGAGTTTGACTTGTGGGGAATTTGCATAATTATCAATTCACAATTTTGCCGTAATCATATTTTTCTATCAATTTTTGACTAGTATTTTGCGTATTTTTAGAACTTTTCTATTCAATCAACTTTTTGGGGACTTTTCATTTATTTTTCACTTATTTAGAAGTGTGATTAAGTCAAATTTTATAATTTTTTTTTTT
>MU188846.1:336-26778 GCA_016904865.1 Pissodes strobi
ATTTTGATATTGTTATTAACATTATTTGCATAAATATTTCTTTATTTTGATGGATAATTCATATTTGATGGCATAATATGTGTATATATTTGGATATTGTTATAAACATAATTTGCATAAATATTTCTTCTATTTTCATGGATAATTCATATTTGATGACATAACCTGTGTATATATTTAATGAAATCGTGTTATGCTGTGAACAACACTGCTTTAAGTGAAAACATAAAATGTATTATTTGCTGTCTTTTCGTGCTAGGGTTTTAATATTAGAATGAGTGAGAGAGTACACAAGGGCCTTGATGAATCTATACTAACCATTTCCTACCCTGACGGGAGAATATCCTAGTTATAAATATAATGATCATTCTAGAGTTAAGTATAAAACTATACTATGGTATTGTCCCATATTTGCAACTAAATAGCTGGGTAGCCTCCGTAATCCAGGACCTCAGTACCTACCAGCGGCGTCTGGTTAACTAACAAACACCTCTTCAGTTTTAAATGTATTGTTGCAAGTGTGGAACTGCGAATTGTGGTACGGGAGACAGTAATTTAATTAATTATTATACTAATAGATTATACAGCATAATTCGGTTTAGGAATTTAGATCGAGGGTTTCTCTGCCGTACTCTTTCCCCTCGTGAATTCCAGGCTGAGTCCGGCACGCTTTTCTTTAATAAATTAGGCGTATTAGGAATCTGTGGTTTCATTTACATGACGCACCTTTCCCTCAAGTTTCCCTAATGGTGTTCCGTTGAAGCGCATAATGAGTGAGTAAAATTGTGCAAGATATAATAATAACACAACGTAGGGCTTGGTTTTCTTTTTAATCTATTTTGACGATCACTGGCAAAATAAAGGCAAACCACAATTTTACTTATCTGATTCAACTATTTTGAATCGACCCGGGTACGTTATACTACAACCTGTTGAGTGAGTACGTTCCCAGATATTCCAAAGTATGAAATAGTTAATGTTTTAAATTTCAAAATTAGTATGTTAAGTTCTAATGCAAGGTAAAGAGAATTTTAACAACATAAATATATCAGTGAAAGGGAAGAAACTATATGTCTGGGATTGATAGCTTTTACAACGCTATAATGTTCAAAAATCTTCATGCTGTTCGCGTTTTTGCAAGAACCCGAATTTGTTCATGTTTTTCAGTTTGTTAAGCATATATTCGTCTAGTCTCTAAAAAAGTCCATTTTGTCGTAATAGATAATTTAAATAAATTACATAAATCAACATTCATTATTGAACTTGATTTGTTTCTACGAAGTCAATTCCAATTCCACTGTTGTTGTTCTCTTAACCATAACAGGTTTCGTCCCATCCATTATTCAGCGAATTTGTCCGAATCAACGTCGGAAAATACAGTGAAATAAAATAAATTTTTTGTCGGATGTGAACGAATTTTGATTTAAAATTTATTGGAGCTACAATCATGTTAGGCTTTGTCGGGGACAATATACAATTTAATGATTAACGCTTTTGACAACACTAAATTACATTTAAATAAAATGTGCACAGAATTGAACATATTGTAATTATTATTGCAACGAAATAAATTTTTATTTATTGATTATCTTCGTATTTAACATATAAATAGTTAAATTTTCATGTAATTAATTTTAAAAAATGCAAACATAATATGGTTATAATTCTAGTTGCATTAGTTATCTTCTTGGTTAATTCTCCTACTATAAAAGCATCAATCATTTTATATAAATGTCACATTTCTTTAGATATACTGTTCAATTTTTCAGACAAATTGGCAAATTAAATAAAATAAGTTCGTCAAAAATTTGGAGAAGTTTATCTATATATTTGTCTATTACTAAGTTTTGTTTTGACAGTGTCAAGCACACTTGAAATTGAAGCTGTTTCAAATTCAGTCTCAGTCCGACTGATAATGTCGATTTCATCATTAGGTATTAACTTTCCAAGTTTCTTGAGTTGTCCATGTAAAGCCCAAATTACTTTAGGGTTGGCTTGAAGCAAGCAGCTGCACATAACGACATAAAGACTTCAAGGTTAAGTCAAAGATTTTTTCTTGGATAAAGATAAGAAATATCATCGTCATCTTTTATCGAACAGCTGCTGTATTCAAGACAGTAAACAATAGCATGTTATTATGTGATTGATTCAAAATAAAGGGTTGTTTCATTATTTAGAATATGCTTATTTATTTAGTGTATGATATACATGTATGTAGTACATGAGTGATAAAATAATACATAATGCAAAATGCGTATACATTACCACACCTGCCCATGTTATATTACAAAGCTAGCGAGCACTAACGGGGATAAAACAAGATTTAAATATATAAGAAGGAATTATAATTGGCAGCTCAAATAAAGTCCGCGAGATCGCCTGGGTAGGAACGATTAGGGCATTTTGATTCAGCCCTGCCCTATTACTGGGAGTAATCAACACATTTTCTTTAACCCGTTTTAGCTCGGTTGAGCATTAACCACAGTTGATGTGGCAAGTCGGAGTCATTGGAACCTTGAATTGGAGGGTAGTAACCCATTTATGAGTCGCATGAAAGCATTTATTCCATTCTAATGCTGATCGAATGGCTGAATGTTTTGATTTGAGCCGTTGGTTTTGCCCTCTTGGGCTCTTAGGTATGAGTATCATGTACTTTCGTGGTATGTGCACTGTTTATCTAAACAGGACAGCAAGACTCCGAGACAGAGTACCCCATAAAGATGCTATCCGAAATGTTTCAGCTGTTACTAGCTCCTCATATTCTTCCAGTAGCTTTGGCGATTATATCTCTGCCTGCTCTTAGTTTACTAACCACGTTTCCAAATTGTACGTTTAAGTGATTAAGGTTTCTATTTTGGTTAAGTATCCTGCCATTGAATTCCACTTTAGAGTATTATTGGCATGTTTGCCTGATATGTTAAAATGGCAGATTTATGTCTTCGACGAGCTTAGATACAATCTCCAGTTTTGAAATATAAATTAAGCTTAGCAAGGCCCTAATTGCTTAGCTGGTAATTTAATTTTGCACTGGTGGAGATCGTCAAGCTATCTGCATAGCAAATTTCTTACAATCGTTTCAGGTAGCTGAACAAAGATTTGAATAAGTGTAGAGAGAGCACTAAACCTTGCAAGATGCCATTGTTCAGTTTCCTAGTACTATTTTTAGCATCATTAAGAACTAGTTGGAATAATCTGTTTGTTAATTTGAGTTGGTTGTTAATTAGCTGACATATTTTCAGACATGATAGGTTTCTGAGCAGTTTACATATTAAGCTGTGTCACACGCTGCAGTAAGATCAATAAATGTCACGGATGTGTTCAATCTCATTTCAAACCCTGCTTCGATATGGGTCGTCAGTGACAATACTGGTCATACTTTGTCAATGCAGCTATAACTATTTCGAAACCCAGTCTGCACCACTAGTATCACCGAACGCATGACATATACGATTATAGAGTATCCTTTCCAATATCTTATAGCAGCAGCTGAAGGGAGTTATAGGTCGATAGCTCTCGGGAAGCTATTTTGGTTTTCCAGGCATCAAAATAGCAAGAATTTTTGTTCCTTTAACCTTGCATCCGACACGTGGGGTGTGATAAACTTCAGAGTTTTTTGAACTTCTGCGAAAATACCAAAATTTGCAACTATTGGCAGCAGCGCTTTAGTAGCTTTCAATTATACCCATACCTCTCGTGTAGTGTGAACAATTCAGGTGGTAGTTAGTTATCGACAGTACAACATTAAATTAAATCTGGGGTTTGTCACACCTCACGTGATTATCAATGTTATTGACGTTGTTTTTTCTAGAGGCAAGCGACTTAATTTTTGTTTTAGTGTAGTGTGTTTACGGAATTTATGTGTAGAGAGGATGAAGAAATAAGTGAAGATAAAGTTATTAACATCGAAGATGTATTGGAAGATAGTGAAGAGGACAATGTAAGTATTTGTAATCACTTTCCATAAACAGATCAAAATGGGGAGAATGGTGAGCCGCGGAAGGTTAAGTTAGAGGAAAACAAAAAGCTGAATTGAAGAGGAGCAAAAAGGTCATCAAATCGCAGATGCACAGGAGACAAAATCGGGTCAAAGAACCATCCAAAGAGAAAATAAGTACTTTCTGGGAAAATATGGCACAATGTAGCAACAGAAATATGAGAACGAGGCAAGAAAATATTATACTTCATTTAGCGGGAATCAACACGTATGGCTGGACCGCTAAAACGCCACTTGCTTTTTGCTGTTTTTTTTTTAAGAGCGAATGGTAAGTGATATTGTTCTGCATACTAAGGAAACACAGCTAGTAAATCCAATGAATGGAAAGATTCTCCTCATTCGAGCGAAACATCAATACAAGAAATCAAGGCAGTATTTGGTTAATTGTATTTAGCTGGATCATTCAAAAACAATCAAATCTGGAAAACCGATGGTACCAGACTTGAGATTTTTCGTACGTATCGATGAAAAGCTGGAATCACTTCGAGGACAGTGTGCCTTTGGGCAATACATGCCAAACAAATCGGCATAGTACGCTGTTAATAGTAGATTTCCTAGTGGCTCCAATATCGAAGACTAATCCAAACGTTACATTAGATAATTGGTAAGTAGCTCTCCCCTTTCGAAATAATTGCTTGAAAATCATAACCTGACTACTGTAGGCTGTAGGAACTATCAGAAAAAATAAACCAGATATTCCACCATCTTTCTTGAACGCCAAAAATTTAGAAGTACTTTCCAGTATGTATGGTTTTCAGAAAGGGTACACAATTGTTTCATACTGCCCTAAATAAGAAAAAGCAGTCCTGTTAGTTTCATCATTACATCACGATAATGCTCTAAATAATGAAGCCTACTGAAACAGATATTTATCCACTATACCGAAATAGGCTTATTAGCGTGCCTTGCCCGACACTGTTCAGATTGAGGTGAGGAAGATACTCCTCCAGAAAAACTAGTTTTTAGAAAGATTGGTCGCAAACCAATTTTTGTCAAAAATTTGGAGTATATGTTATTTGACTTTGCTCTTCACATGGAAAGTAAACTCTATAGTTTAACCCAACAAGATTTAAGGAATCTGCCTTATCATCTGGCTGTAAAAAATATTCCAAACCCGCAGACGTTGGCTTAAGTTTTTTTTTGCTCCGACACAAAAAAATTTTGAGTCTCCATAAGCGAACAGTCGCATCATTTGCCAGAGCTCGTGGCTTTACAAAACGTAGCATGACTGAGTTCTATGATATAGAAAGGTATGTGATGAAAAAAATTCACATCCGATGAAATATTTAATGTGGATGTCCATTGCCCCAAGCAAACACAAATTGGTACTATGATATCAGCAGAGAGAGGTTCCTTGATATCTGTCATATCATGCATAAGCCCCACGGGTATATGTGTACCACCAATGGTTATGTTTCCACGGCAAAATATGGCTGAGGCGCTTATGAGTGGGGCTCCACTAGGTTCTATAGGTCGAGTTCATCATTCCGGATGGATACGACCTCATTTATCCACACAGTGGTTTCAACATTTTATTAATAATCATATCAGAAAATTTTCCAGTTTTGTTGATCTTTGACGGTCATTACAGCCATATGAAAAACATTGAATTGACTAATTTAGCTAGAAGCAATCACGTCACTTTGATATCCTTACCTCCCCACTCGACAGGATGTTCACCCATAATGTCCCCCACTTTAACTTTGTTAATTTTTAAACTATAAAAAAAAATAAAAAACAAAATTGTAGGGTTTTTTATGTAGTTTTTGCACACGTAAAGAAAAAACAAAAAATTGTATAGTATACAGGGTAGATCAAAAGAACCATTTTTTTAAATCTAGCTCCCATTTTTTAGTCGATTTTTCGATTCTAACTAAAATTCTAAGGATTTTTATTGTAACACACTATATGCCTATTCCTAATACTTTAGGAGTTATTGACAGTTGAAGTCGCTATTTTGTAATTATAATAATAATTCTTTAATCATTGTTAAAACAGAAGATACAAAAGCACTACTCGAAGCAATGAGGTCGAATTGAGGAAACTCAATATTTACACCTCAATGACTTCAAAAGCTAAACAAAAAGTTATATTCTTAGGTGGCTGTTACCATACAAAAGTAAAAGAACAAACAAAAAATTGTACAGAATACATTCTGTACAATTTTTTGTTTTTTCCTTTACGTGTGCAAAAACTACATTAAAAACCCTACAATTTTGTTTTTTATTTTTTTTGTAGCTTAAAAGTTAACAAAGAATCTTGTGGGGGGACATTATGGGTGAACACCCTGTACCCATAAGGTTCAACCTTTAGCTCGAGCTTTTTTGAGTTCACTGAAAACTTATTGCTCTGAAAAAGGTCGACTGTGGCTAAGTGAAAACCGTAAATAATTGACACAATATAATATTATGGAGTTGTTCGGAAAAGCTTATAAGAAGTGTCGGGGAAGGGATTTAGTCAGGAGCAAATTTTCCCATTTAATAGGAATGCCTTTAGCGATGCAGATTACGTTGCCAGAGATCACGAAGAAGAAGAAGCAGATAGATCTGTCAACAAAACTACACCGGAACTAGGTCCTTCTATTTCGCCTACGTCTTAAAAAAAAGAAATAAGAAAAAAGTAATTTACAATGTATAACACCTTTCGACAAAGTAAACTAAATTTAAACAAAGCAGAAAATACAGAAAAAAATAAGAAAAAGAAAGTGGAAAAAGCAAAAGTAAAGCAAAGTAAGACATGCAGAAAAAGATAAAACAAAAAAGAAAGCTTAAAGAAATCCAAGAAGCACAAGCGTAAGCTATCGATCTCTCCCCCATGTTTCTCTTGCAGTGAAAAATTTAGCGAAGATATTAAAGGAGAAAAATTGCTTATGTGCAACATGTGTGATAAATGGGTGCATAATAAATGTGCGGATAAAATTTTATGACAATTTGACATCAGGAAATACATATTTTTCTTAAATAATTTTGCATGTTCTTACCTCTTGTCGATTTAGGATTTTTTCTTCCAAATAGAATTCCAAATTACCTTCCATTCCTCTATAGTTAGGTTTAGTTTGAATCATCTCCTGTTGCTGCTAACATGGTTAGCGAAACGCTCGTTAAGTGCAAAAATCGTTTTTCGTTATTGTGGATAAAACTATAAATTTTGCCGACGGGTTCGGGCGTTCCTTTCTAGGCAACTTCTCGTCGATAAAAATGTCATTGGAAAAATTACAATTTTAGCACCTTAGTAAATTTTGAGATATAATTAGCATCAGCTGGTGTGCATAACCTGCACGCGTATGCCGCTAATAGCTCGAATATAAGATTAGCGGTGTAGCCCCACCTGATGCCGGCTGAGAGTTTCTTAACTTGAAAAGTTAGCTTTATGCAGATGGTTCTCAGAAACTGTTATTTTGTTATTGTAATATAAATATTTACGTAGTTAAACCATGACAAAGACGTTTAACTGTGCATGGGATTGTCAAATCAAAGAACAATATTAAGCAAGTATTACGAAAAGTCATGAACCGATATTTTGATATTATTATTATAAAGTATAATAGTTTCCAATAAATAAATAAGAATGATGTATTTTATTTAGAAATAAACTATTTTTAAAATATTTGTTATTCTGGTAGGTGAAATAATATAATATTATCGTTCCCAAAACAAGTCATATTACCGGCCGCATATCTTTCAGTGCTTTCAGGTATCCCAAATAACTTATAGATGACCATATGCAGAGTATAGGATAAGTTAAAAATGAAAAAGTGTTTTTCTGATTATTGATTCTGCTCTAAGTACCAGAGGTAATTATATTAGTTCACATAACCTTTCAATAGTAATGAAACGTCTAATATACTGAACGATGTAAATACTGAAATTTGCTACATAGGGATTACTGGTTACACTTGATTTATAAAGGTCATTGATGTTCTAAGTTTACTGTTTTCTAGGCATTAAATTTGTTTGAGTGAAACCAACCTTTTATTTTAATTGCAAATAATTCATCGCATCACTATTACCATAACTTATATATCGTACCTTTATTTTGTTTGTTTCTCGAAATATGACAACCCACGTTTCTCGTTCAAAGGTACTAAAATGATCTAAAATTTTTTAAATGAATTATAAACTAAATTTTCAACGCAGGGGTCCAATTCTTCAAATGTAGTGAAAATATTCACCAGGTGAATTGATGCTAGTTTCACTGAAGCGGTGAGCTGCCGTATTTTTGAACTTTAATTGGTGAATATATTCACCACCTCATTGAGTGGTGAACTTGAAAATTTTAGGTGCATTTGTATATTACGTTTTTCATTGTGCGTAAGAAATTTTCGTTTGCATAGGACTAATTTTAAAGATTTAGTAAATAACTGATGATGGAAACGAGCTGTTAATCTTATATTTAATGGAAGTTGAGGATTTATCAGCTGACGAAGAGGAAACTGGAAAAAAAGGCCTCATATAATAGGAAGAGTTGACGCCTTTGAGGCATTATTGGATAATTTATTTACAAAAAAAATAGGGTAACAAAACCCTTTGTTATAAGTTTAACAGAATCCCTTTTCGTGAAGGTTCGACAAGAAGAACAGGCTTGGGCAAACAAAGCTAAGTAAGACCAAATAGCTTTACCAAATATAGCCGAATACTTAAAATATTTTCTAAGATAAAGATAGGATAACAATAAGTATAAGGAAGGTAATTATGTAGTCAAGTATTTTAAACCGGTTTTAGTACTTTATATATTATATGTTCAGATATATCCCTATTAGTGATTTAAGTACGTTTGTCAATAAATAGCTATTTTGACGGCGTCTCGAAAATTATACATCGAACTGAAAGTTGGTTCACACTTCCCTGTACAATTTAAAAAGTGACAAGGACTGATCAACTTGCTCGGAAATAATCGGGTAAGATCCCGAACGGATCAAAAGTGACGTAATTGTTGAATTATGCTTTTAGATGTTATGCTTTTACAATTCGGAAGAATAAAAATAACCAAGTCCTAAGTAAAAATCATTTTATTAATATAGTTATCAAATCTGATATAAGTATAGTTATCAGCATGGACAGATTTTTCAAGGTGAATACAATAGCCCAAAAAATAGGTTTAATAAAATTTCAAAAACGATGGCATCTACCAATAATGTTTAGTCATGTAGCCTACGTCATTATATCAACTATCAGTTTGCTCGGAAATGATTAGGAAGCTCGTACAAAAAGAAATTGACCGGGGCGATACATATAATAAAATTTAATAAAATATAGAACTATCTTTTTCTATATACCACGTGCTTTCAGATATTAATGCAGGATTCAAAATCAATAAAAACTAACCAAAACTAACCCAAGGCATGCCCCAAATAAAAAAAATGAATATGGATTTACGGTGTGAACGAAGAGTTCGGCAACTTCATCTAACAGTTATTCATTTAAACCATTCGACATGAAGAACTTTTGTATTTATATCCCGTCAGAAAGTAGCAAAGAGAAATTGAATATTCAGTTGATTAGTTCTGTAAGGTACCACTTGGGTCGCTGTATCGCGATGAAATCTAGCTTGTCAATGCTCTCGCAACCTTTCCTGTGAGTCACGCATAGTTAATTAACCTATCCTCAGAATTTATGCTGGTCCTCGAAATAATTGCTAGTTCACGTAATTCGAGATATTGCCAAAAAACCGAAAGCAACTCACAATTACCCAAATTAAGCCATCATATGGATGCGTAATTGTCCCCGATATACGTGCTAGTCTTATAAGCTCCAGTATCTGCAGACCGGAAACTGAAGACTCGCAGAAGGATCCAATCGATTATATTCAATATTTTAGACTTTCTATACATCTATACATTTCTATACGTCTCCTATTAAAACCTTGTCATTTCCATATTTTTTATTATTGAAATTTTTGCATTCGAGGTTTTGTAAGTTTAATGTTACGCGTTTTGAAAATTTTACTATTTCGATATTTTTCTATCTATATCTTGCTTTTTAATCATTTTGATATTTCGTTATTTTGCACCCTCGATGTTTTGCTTTCGCTATTTTGGACTTTTGATACTTCGCATGATATTTTTCATTTCATATTTTGACTCTAATTAATAGTAGAATAAAACACAAAAACAAATCTCCAAATCTACAGTATCTTTATGTCAAAAAATTGTTGATTTAGGTTACATGTTTCGCTTTAAGGGCATCATCAGACCTATAATTTAATTAAAAATTATAGGTCTGATGATGCTCTTAAAGCGAAACATGTAACCTAAATCAACAATTTTTTGACATAAAGATAATCTAGATTTGGAGATTTGTTTTTGTGTTTTATTCTACTTAAACAAAGTCAGTATCTTAGAGAAATATGGATGATTTTTTTGATCTAATTAATAGTAATTCATTTAATAACTTATTTTGAATGATGTACTACTGCGGAAAAATTGCATTCTAGCGCTATGATAAAACCTGCGGTATGATTGCTTAATATTTCGATGTATAACCTGTATTATCACTCAAAATATATAAGCCGCACGACGTATATAAGATTAGAAAAATATCCTGACTGATGTTGGGTGAGAGTTTTAAGATTTCACATCAGTCAGTGTGTTCCTCTTATTTTATATGCGTCGTGCGGCATATATTTTTTTCTGATAATGCAAGTTATACATCGATATATTTAGCAATGATATCGCATGTTTTATCATAGCCCTAGAATACATTAGGGCATTTTATCTTATCTTATGTAAGTAATTTTCAGCAACCACTAATGTTATTATATATTGTTTATAAAGAGAAAATTTTGTTATAGCCTTGTCATATTTTGAACCCTTAAGAAAAACGTTTAATTATTATTAATGTGAATGTTTAGTTAAACGACTTTTTTGTAATAGGAGAATTAAATTAATAATTTTGGAAGCAAATCATACTAGAGCCCATAACTCCTTAAGAGGTTTAAGATATCTCAGGCGACCACGTATTCACCAAGAGTATCAGAAAAGAAAAACTATTTCTTTAGTTATTATTAATTGAAATTTGATTACCTGATATAAGTACACTGCTCCAAAGAATTAGAGGAACACTTATTTATATCTCTATAATTTTTATTGTGAAATGATATACATATAAGATATATTCATTCCTAAAGTCACATGTTATTCTACTAAATTAATAAACTTAAGAATCAAGAAACAAATTAAATAATCTAAAAAATATGCCAATAATAAAGTGGCGATAGTTGCATTTTCTGTGTGAAACATTTTGGAATTCACTTTATGCAAGGATCAATATGTCGTGTGGATTTCACCAGCATCAATGATTTTATAACACCTTTTTGGCGTACGTCTTATGATTTATCGAAGATTCTCTTGGAGTGTACTTTCCCATTCTTCGCTTAAGACTTCTTCTAGCTGCAGGAGAATTTGGGGTGCATTTTGAACACTTCCGAGTTTGTCTGTCCAATGAATCCCAAACAAGACAAGTCAAACTCAATTCAATACTGCACAAAGTGCAGTAGCTTCTTACTGTTTTAATTGCATTTACGATACATTTTCATTTTTAGATTTCACATTCTTAACAACAGGACCGATTTGTTCCTCGAAACGTTTCTAGTTCTTTTAGGTTTTTTAATTTTGTTAGTGTCTCTAAATTAACATTTGTGCAACTGAGATGTAGAAATAGGAACAGTTTGTCTGATCAACATGGATCCTGCCCAACAATATGGAATATATCTGTAACTGGAATATAGAGAGATATGGATACAAAGTAGTATTTCACTAGTTTTTTTGAACAGTGTATATACGTATAGATCTATTTAGTAGCGTGAAAAGTAGTACTCAAAAGCATTAAATTTAACCTAAGCGATGGCTTTTTAAAGGTTCTAAATGAAACGGGAAACTCATTTTACCAATCTATTTTGTAATATCAGCGTCCAGTTCAACAGCCCCCGGTCAATGAAAGCGAAAAAGTATTACATTCGAGGACGAGAATTGCCTATTACAACTTTTTTCCTTCGATTAATTTTGTATTTAAATTTGAACAAAGCATTATTGCTTTGTTTGCTGCCAGCTATTGTGTTCCTGGGAGCGTCAATCATTAGCACTTTAATTGAATTCAGGATTTTCCTTAAATAATTCCATCCATGGCTAATAAAAGTTAAGCTAAAACCTACTAATGCTTCTAATTTTAAAATAAAATATATTTTGAAATACAATTTTTTTACAAATTTTAAAATTCAGCCTGGCATAAATTTAATATATCCATGCAGTTCTTTAAGGGAAAGTTCCGTCTTAATTTTAGGTAACTTCTTCTCCCTTACTAATGTTTAAATATTTGCAATCTAACAATGACTAGCTATAATATGGGTCTCTAATAGACAAGGTAATAGATGACAAAAGTATCCAAATTTTTTTGATATTGAGAGAATAGCCGTGCTAGCTATTACGCTATTATATCTAGACTAAGGGTAGTACCTACCCAATAATATATAGAAAAGGTTTTGTCGAATATTTGTGAACTAGAATATTAACCAACATTATTATTATGAATTATTTGGCATAAGTCAGTATTATGTTTAGAGCTGCTATAATGTTATATGGAAGGTTGCTAACCAACACTATCATTTGGCATTGCGTAGCGGTTTTTAATGGATATTTTCATTTTACCGAAAGATTTATTTCAAACGTACGTCACTTTGCTTTGGCGATATAGAGCAGCTTTGTTGTTTAAATGGAAGATCCCGTATATCTTATATTTTTAAAGCTTATTTCTTCCTCTTCTCATAAATATAGCCCATGATTTTTTAAAATTACCTATTATTTACGATTAAAAAATATATGTGTACGTGAGAATAATTCTAAGACAATGTTTCCATGGAAATCTTCGAAAAGTTATCTAAGGAATCAAATAATTCATGTAGAACATTACTGTGAATATTGATATTTTTCGATGAATTATTGTTCAACCATAATTTAAAAGTGTGGGATTATATTTGCGATATCAAAATCAATTTTTGAAATTCGGGGTAGGTTTAGGAATATAATTTACAAAAAATGCAATAAAAAGTGGTATAACACATTCTGGTCATAGAATCCATAGAAAGGAAAAGAGAACAGTCAGTAACCGAAATGTTTTAAGAAACGCCATGCAAATATTGGAAGACGCACAGGTTTATACCCCTCTCTAAAAATTGCTAGTTCCACAAATATAGCCCATTCTACCGTCCATACCACCATGAGAAATTATATAAAATTAAAACCATATAAAATACAAATGGTACAGGGAATAAAACAAAAGGATTTTCTAAAAAAGTTGAAGTCTGTGTAATCATTGGAAACTTAATGACGAGCAAATATTTTCTTTTGTATCTCATAATCACAGTTTTTGAATGTCTATAGACTTTCTCATAATGTCTGACAAGGCTCATTTTCATTAAATGGATTAAAAGTTAGAAAAACATAATTGCCGAATATGGGCCCCCGAAAGTCCCCGACTCTACCAGGAATACATGAGAAATTCACATAAAATTAGAGTTTGGTGTGGTGTCTGCACGAAAAATATATGAACCCAGTTTCTTCAATAAATTGAAAGAAATTTTTTTTTATCCTCAATTTCAGCAAGATGGTGCTACTCCTCAATGCGTGGTTATAGCCAGAAATTATTTTAATAAGATTTTTGGAAACCAATGGATGTTCTTAAGAAATAGCTTTAATAGACATGCAACAAATTTAGACAAATGCATTGACCTTAAAGGAAGACACTTCCAGCATTTATATTAATGAATTTAGTTATTGTTTCAATATTATTAATTAATGTTGTTATTATTTAGTTAATTCTTAACATACGACTTTTCTAAAGATACATTCTTTTTTATATGATCAATCTTCATTAATTTTCATACTTCAAGAACGTATGTCACGTTAGAAAATGTGACGTATGTAAACGAGATGGAGGCGAACAGAAGCAGTCGCCTTCTCTTTAATACCACGTGTTCGTGAGTGGGGGCTAGATGGAGCCCTCCACTGCGATACTTGGTCTATTGTGCCTCACATCTGAGGTTTCCACTAAGAGCTCTTTCATACGATCCGTTTTTTCAACGGACCGGAGAACTGACGGACCGGCAACGGACCGGATCAAACCTTTCACACCGATAAAAGGACGTTGGTAAATGTGAACGGTTGCATGCAGAACAATATGTTTCTGGGATATCCGTCAACTTTACCGGTCCGCCAGTTCTCCGGCGTGTTGAACAAACGGATTGTATGAATAAAGAGCTCTAAGTCAGAGGCCCGATTAGCTTTCTGGCGTGGATAGTTTTCAAGTCTATACTTGTAATTTTGTAATTTCCCAACACTGTTTGTTTATTTTTTCCATTGCTGGACAGTGGCATTAAACATACTCCATTGTTTCTTCGTCTTCCAAGCATAAGCGGCATTCCTTCTTCGGAAAGCCCTCTCTTGTTCATGTGGCTTCTTAGCCGACAATGGCCAGTGTACATGCTAACTACAGCCGGTACCTGCTATCAGCAGATTCGCTGCCATCTTTGAATGAGTTAAGCCCGGCAACTCTCTCCATTTGTCTACAAGGTACTCCACCTGGAGAGGGCATCTTTAGCTGCGCTGTAAGCCATTCTCAGTACTGGTTCAACTCCTATGAAAGCCGTTGCGGCCGCGTGCTTCCCAAGAGCATCAGCTCTTTCGTTGCCTTCATATCCTGTATGTCTAGGTATCTAGATCAGTGTAAGGTTATTTTTTCTACTTAAATTGGTGAGCAGTTCCTGGAAGTTCCATACGGCTATGGATGAACAACGGCTAGATTCAAGAGCTTTGAAAGCCGCTTGACTGTCCAAGAATTTGATTGACTTGCCTTTTCAGTTTCTATCATATCAACGGTTAAACTTCAGTCTGAGAAATGGTTGCATGCTAGAGAACACTTAAGCTCAACCCTACCATTTGGTCTTCGAACCATCAATGAGTCAATTATTACCTGTTGTTCTCAGATGTTTCGTGTGTTTTGCCCATTCGTTCCTCTCTGGTAGGAGGACACCATAGACATGGTAATAATTAGTTTTGGTAGACAATAACATCTGATGTAAGACACACTGTCTCGTTCATTAGCGCTTTTTAACTTGTTGGGCACCATGATGATCGCCTGCGGATTGTTGATCACCACCTGTGTCAATCTATACGTAGCCCGTCTGGCCTCCCACTCCAGTACCATTTGGTGAGGTGGCAGATTTAGAAGACACTCAAGCGCTGTTGTGTGTGTACTGCCGAAAGCGGCACTAATTGCCAGTCACGTTTGTATTTGTAAGGTGGACAATTTCATTCTCGCAAAGCTCTGTAAGTTCTTAGAGTACCAAGCTACTGCTCCATATGTCACCATTAGTCTAATGATCGCAATATCTAACCAGTGCATTTATTTGGTATGTATGTCCTATGTTTTGCCACAAATGCGTCTGCAGGTCTATAGTGACAGTTTTCCTATTGCGGAAATTTCGTCCAGATGCGCATTCCAGTTTAATGTTTTATGGAGGGCAATTCCCATATACTTCACTGTATTCGCCAATGGGATAGTTCTCCTTTGGGTGAAGGAGGTCTTATGCTTTCCAACCATTTCTTCCTTGTGAACGGTACTATAACTGTTTTGTGCAGGTTCACAGATAGTTGTTCCCTTTCACACCAGTCATGGACCACGGTTAACACCTCTTGAAGATCCTCTGAGATAGTTCTTTGCATGTTGCTTTTTATAAGTATTACATCCGCGTATGCCTGCACCTCCACATGCCACAGCGAGAGGACCACTAGCAGACCAGACCAGAAGAGACAACAGAAGGAGCGACAAAACCCCATCATGCGGACATCCCCTGTCAGCCCTAAATCTGTAGCCCTCCTCTGTAGAGTTATTGTGGCTACTCTGAAATTTAACATAGTCCGAATCCAGTGCCTTATCTGTGGTTCAAACACTCCTTCAGCTAATGCTGTGTAAAAGGAGTTTGTTAAACCATTATTGAATGCTCCTTCAATGTTTAAGGCAAACACACCACGATACTCTTGCTTGTGATATGTTCCCGACAAGCTTGTTTCGTGCTGTAGATTTGCCGGTCTGATACGCATATTGGTGAACATTTCACCAAGTGCACCCGTCCTAATGTTCACGTCCAGTATCTTTTCCATGCATTCAAACAGAAAGAAGGTCAGATGTATCGGTTTCCATGTGTTGATTCCTTGCCTCCTATCTTCGGGATGTACACCCCTTTGATTTTAGTCCGGCTGACTCTAAAATGTTTAATTAGGACTGGTGTTAATACCTCCAGACCATTTTGCAGCAGTGTTGAAAAGATCCCGTCCTACCAGGTGATTTAAAAGGCTAACACCATAGAATAGCACTTTTAATTGTTGATGCATTAATGATGTTCTTGGGGACAATCCGGTCGCCCGTTTTTGGCTGATTTAATCGGTCCCAAAAAGGCTCCTACTCATCCTTATGCAAAATCCGATATCCTGGGAAATGAGTCTCCGCCACCATCTCTAACGTTTCTATGCGAGATTTCGTAAAGCCTTTAATACCTACCTAAATGTTTTTTGTCTTACTTTCTCACAGATCTTATTTAAAAGAAAATTAAAATTCTTTAACGTGTTAATTTAATAACCGGCTATTTTTTTAAATAAATATATCATGTGCTATAGTTTTGAGACGAAAAAAAAAAGAAGCTTTAAAAATAACCAAAGATATCAGAGTGCTTCATTTAAAATAACAAAGTAGCAAATACACCTGAAAACTGTCATATTGTTTTCTGTATTTCCGATTGTATAATAAAAAATGACTTTTGTTTCAGATAAAATTTTCGATAAATAGAAAATAGTCAGTGAAACTCGCACTTCACTAACTTTTTTCATTTCCGAGATATTTAGCATGTCGCGTGCTAGGTGAGGCCAAAGACCAGAGTACCCTTGAGCTTGATCAGACCGACCGACGCGACGCCGACGTCGCGTCGACCCAAGTGTAATTCGCTGCACGAAGCCCCATGTATCTCATGCGTTGCGTTCAAACCAATTGCTATGATCGAAGTAATGCCTAACGGTTCGTTAGGCAATTTCTCCTATTGAAATCCCTTATTATTTAATTGGAGTTGGTTTCCTTGTAGAAGTGGATCTACTTTAGTGATCTGTGTTGACATTTTTATAATAATTAAATACAGTATGATAAAAAATTATCATTAAAATTTAAATGAAAAAATCGTCAAAGTATTTTTTTTCAAATGGAAACCCCCATTTTTATTATTTTATCTTTTTTATCATTAAAAATAAGGGCGACTTTTTATAAAGTTGTCTATTCGAAAAACTTATAGTTTTTTAAATATTGGCAATTTAAAATTTTACTTTTTTAAAAATGCTAAGCTTTTAAGTTTTGTAATTAGTTGGCCATGACGGCGAGGCGTGGCGAAAAAAAAACAATGGAGCATTAAATAAATGGCACTATTTATTGTCGTCTGACAATACACCTACTTATTAACCCAGCCGAGCCGGAACGATTAAGTGATTAACCTTTCGTCGAGCGCAGCTGTTCTAGCATATACAAGTGTTCCTTTTACGTTGTGTATGGTAACCTATAGTGTTAAAATCCCCACCGCAGATCAGCTATCGGCTATCGATACGTCCGTGGTAGAGAATGACACTACCATTGGCCAGCGTTTTACATTTCTAGACACGTTATAGAAGATTACCTATGCGGTGGGGGTTTTAACACTATAGGTTATCATACACGATGCAAAAGAAAAACTGTTGTATTTGCTAGAAAAGCTGCGCCCGACGAAAGGTTAATAATTTAATTGTCCCGGCTAGTGTAAGTAGGTGTATTGTCAGACGACAAGAAATAGTGTCATTTATGTAGTGCTCGATTGCTTTTTTTTTGCCACACCTCGCTGTCATGGCCAACTAATAACAAAGTTCAAAAGCCGTATAGCATTTTTACAATAGAAAAATGTTAAATTGCCAATATTTCAAAAACTAGAAGTTTTTCGAATAGACAACCTTATAAAAAGTTGCCCATATTTTTAATGGTAAATAAGATAAAATTATAAAAATAGGGGTTTACATTTGAAAACAAAGACTTTTAACGATTTTTTCACTTAAACTTTTAATGTTAGTTTTGATCACCCTGTATTTATTTATTATAAAAATGCCAACACAAACTACTGCAGTATTTCCTCTTCTACTTAGAAACCGACTCCATTTAATTAATAAAGGCTTTCGATATGAGAAATGTATTTATATTTAGACCTGTAAACCTCATTTTTGACATAATATTCAAAATATGTCAAACACGGTTAGACTTAGGTATATGATATTATATATAAAATATAATTTTCTGAGACATTCAAAAATACCTTAATATATATGGTATTCTATTTAAAATAAGAAAGTTGATTGATACTTGTTAACGAAAATGCGAACACCCTGTATATATAAAAATATAATATTTTAAAAATTTAAGTTAAGCCAAACAACTTTTGTATTAAATTTTTTTGGTACACCCCGTAGATTCTGGGATAAAGTGTCATCCCGTAATTATCGGGCCACCCTCTACACGTTGACACGTTGGTATCGCATGGCTTTGCAGGCAAAATTATAAGTTGGTGGTCACACGAGACCAACGTGTCATAATTTATTAATTTGTTCTGAAAATGAGGGACTTTTTTGATGTAGCATCCTACAAATTACCAAATATGATATGTAGCAATATTTCAAAGTATTTCATCGATAAAACAGCATGTTAAGATTAAAATGGGTCAAAATATGGGTGGCATAAATAATAGGTTCCTTAAAATAACTTCCCTTTATAATAAAATGGAAAGGAAAATTAGTTTTTATTGTGCAAGATTGGCAGATTTATTTATTGTTTATTGTTTCATAAATATCATATATATTATTTCCTTTGTCACTAAAGACCCTGGAATTTGAAAGCGACAGGGGCATTAAGACACTATACCACTTATAGTAGAGTTTAGGATAAGACTGTTCGAATCAAAATCCAGCTTTACCTAAAATAGCATTTTAAGAAGATTTTGGTCTACTATGGGCTTTTTTAATGAACTAACCCAGAAGATGAAATATCTTTATACCAGAATTGGAATTTACTGAACTATAGTTAAAAGCAAATTGACACACAAATGGCAATTAAATCATAATTTTGAGCTTCAAGAACGGACCGTTAAAAGCGAGGCAATTAGAGAGCAAATATTACAATCACACATTTCAGCATCCAGTTCAGCACCTTCACCACAACTAATAATACCACTTAATTTAACCTCAATAATATTAAATTGTATCTAAAATTTAACGAAATGTGCCAAATTTGGCTAAAATTGTTTTTTATGGTAGTTGTAGGTGACTAAATGCCATTTTCATTACTTAACATTTAAATAGGCCTAGCTGCCTTAATACGCATTTCGGGCCCATGTAAGTTATATATTTTTTTATGACCGGAATGCTCATGAAAAATTTATTGTGAAATTATGTTTTAAAATAAACATAAAAACGCAGGATTCTTGCAGTAATGAAATATCTGTTATTTAATGAATTTTACAAGAGATCATTATTGAGGCTTTAGAGTTTCATCGTACTTGAGGTTTATTTCCTGCCGTTGCGTTTCAATGCATTTTAATGAATATATTCCTACACGGTGCGCATTCCCGCTAGTAAATTTCAGTAAAAAAAATGTAGTTTTAGCACTTTGATAAATTTTGAATAATAATTGACAAAAAAGTGGATATAAAAATATATTTAGGATTAAAGGAGCAGCCCAGATGATTTTGGCCAAGAGTTTTTGGAATATTTGTGCATGAAAGGAATCGCTCGAAAACATAGCAGTAATTCCAAACAATGAAAATATTAAGTTATTGGCTAAAACTGAAGGACTATTTTTTTCAAATTTATGGGTGAGAATTAGCGACAAATAATTTTTTTTCTATTTTATTTTGTATTTACATTGTATTGATGTTGTGTTTGCTTTTTGTCATAATGTAACTCCGGTGCAATCATTATTAGCCCTTATTTAGAATCACGATTTTTTCTAAACGACTCGACTCGTGACAAAATATGTTAATACTTTTTTTTAAAAAGAAACCATTTTAAATAGTTTTCTTTTTAATGCTGTGGCGTCTATTTCTTTCAAATACCGAAACTTGCCGATTATTTTAACCAACAAACTTCAATTAACTAGCCTGACTTATCAAAAGTGACTAAAAATAACTATGTCTTTGTTTTGCAACTTTGTCAGATTTATTTATTGTTTTATATTCCATAAATATCACATATATTATTTCCTGTGTCACCTGTCAAGACCCCGACATTTGGAATGCGATAAGGGCATTAAGTGAATATACCACTTCCATTAGAGTTTAGACAAAAATTTTGGATTTAAATCCAGTCTTACGTAAAATAGCATTTTAAGAAGATACTGGTCTACTATGGGCTCTTTTACTGAATACGTAGAAGATTAAATATTTTTATACAATTGTATATTATGTTCACAAATTTTGCGTGTCTGTCACACGTTGCCCTGATCGTTCATATATTATATATTTTTTTCTTTTTGGCATATTTTATGAAAAATGCCTCGGAAACTCTACGGTTTTACTAATCCTGATGATGTCAGCGAATTGACAAGATTTTTACTGGAGTGTGATGACAATGTATACTTCACCAATGAAGAGTTAGGAGAAGAAAGCGACATTGCCTAGGGAGATGGGAAGGAAGAACGAGAGACATATTCAAAGACGGAGCAGGAGGTTGTTTCAGACAATAGTGGCGATGAACCAGATGCAGCTACAGATGAAATTTAAAATTACCAAATGGAACATGTTCGAAGGGATGCTCACAACATAGGTACTGGATTGTCAGGGGATATAGGGAATACTAAGTCGGCCAAATCGCATGTTGATTGCTGGAATAACTTATTCAATGACGAAATTCTTGACGATATTCTCAGATTCACGAACCAGTACACACATATTCTCAAGGATAAATATTGCAGGTGAATGGGACATAACTACAGCAGATATAATTGAAATAAGGGCTTTCATTGGACTGTTGTATTTGGCAGGAGTTTACAGAGCAAATAGGCAATCTCTTGAAGAATTTTGGGGTACTGAAGGTGATAGCATTAAGAAATTCAAGCTCGTGATGAATATAAAATATTCAAGACTCTTATTCGCTGCCTCCGTTTTGATGATCGCTAAACTAGGTTGGCTAGGAAAGCAGAGGAACGACTTGCTCCGATTCGCGACCTTTTTAAACAATTTGTGAAACATTCCCAAAGTTGTTACTCCTTAGAAGCAAACGCCACAATTGACGAAATTCTCCCAAATTTCCGTAGTAAATATTCGTTCAGGCAATACATACCTTCGAAATTAAATAAGTACGGCATAAAAATGTTTCCTCTAGTTGTTTCCTATGATTTAGAAATCTGCCCAGGAAAGCAACCTATGTTTAAGTAATAAGCATGTGGATGCGAAAAGATTGGCAGAGCCATTGTTTTTGTTCTGGACGAAACATTACAGCGGATAACTGATTCACAGACCTAAAACTTTTATATGAAAGAACAAGAAACAATCATACGTCGATACCGTAAAAAAAATAAAGGAGAGCTGCCGGCTTTTTTCATCGCTACGAAGAGAAGAAAACAAAATAGATGCTCTTTTGGTTTTGAGTTCCAAAACCCCAAAAAATGTTGTTCTTCTTTCTACTCTCCGTAATGATAAAGCAATCGACCCTGACTCTGGCCAAGAAAGAAATTATTACTTTCTACAACTCAGCTAAAGAAGGTGTGAAGATACTGCTGACAAGATGTGTTCTACATACGATGTGGCTCGAAACGTGAATCGACGGCCAAAGGTGATATTTTTCACCATGATGAATATAGCTGATATCAATGCTCAGGTAATTTATATTGGAAAAGGCTTGCAGGTAATGAAGAGAAGACTTTTCTCAACCGTCTATCTCACGAGCTGGTTATTGGCAAGCTTCAAGAAAGGAGTATAAGATCAGTTGACATGTCCTTTGACTTGCAACAAAGGCTGCAAAGGTTTCGTCCAGACCAAGATGAAGAGCCTGAACCGTCTGCAGCACCATTAAAACGACGACTATGTATCACACGAACCAATAAAACCGGTCAAAGGAAACTCTCAAGATATGGGTGCAAGTAATGCAAACGTGGACTTTGCCTTTCACACGCCAATTACGTATGTGATACTTGTTACTCTGAAATATATGTTTAGCCTCCATCTCTCCTCAAGAGAATGAGTAATTAATTTTGTTGCTATGTTCATTTTTGATAATGGATAATAAAAATTAAATGTTATTTAAAATTTTAGTTTTTGTTTGTTAGAATGACTTAAGAACTCTCAATTTTTATTTTGAATTTTCTTTTGTAACTAAGTGGAACTTTTCCTTTTATCTGCAATGATAAATAAAAAAAATAAAAACTATTTCTTTCAAAATAAATATTTTTAGAGTGAAACTTCTTTAGCGAGGGTAAAATCAGAAAAAAACGCTTATCAAAGTGAAACGCCCCTCTAATTAAACATGTTCCAGTATAACTAGAGGGTCGAAATTTTCAGCACATGTAGCCGGGGTAATATGAGAATCCTGAAGGAAAACTGGACCACGTACCCCTCCCCCCCCCATCATTCGGCCAGAAGAGGGGGGAGAAGAGAAATCTGAAATAATTAATTTCGGGAGAACGGGAAGAGCTACTGGGTCGAAATTTTTATGGTAGGTGCGCCTTTATTTTATGGGGGGAACCGGGGCTCTAATTTAAGGGGGGATTTTGGGAAAAAATCTGTTTTTTGCCTATATCTTTGAAATGGAGCCTCGGATTGAAAATCTGACAAGCGATGACTCCGTACCGTATTACGAGGTCATCTTTACCTCCCCGCATACCCAAAATTTTTTAAAAAATGGAAGGAAACTTAAAAAATTGTTCGGAAAGTTAGTAAAAGTATTATAAAACGAAATAAGAAAAAAAAAAGTTAATAAAAAAAGTGAGATAAACGCGGTTTTCGGCGATAAAAATAGGTGAAGAAATTCAGCTACAAGGTCTGGGATGGCAAAAATGGGAAGAAAAAAATTGTTATATGAAAAAAACAATATATTTTTTTAAAAATTGGAAAAATTGCAAAATATCGAGAGAAAATGTTCGGAAAGTTAATAAAAGTATTATAAAACGAAATGAGAAAAAAATAATTAGAAAAAGAATTTTAGTAAAAGTATTATAATACCAAACAAGAAAAAAAAACAAAAAGTGTTGGAAGTGAATTGCAGTGCCTTCTACCGGAAATTCAACACTAGGCCCGTCTGAGTTATATTAAGAGTAGTTTTCTGTAGCGATTTGTGGTACCAACTCCTAAACGTGCGTGGTTTGGGGACTTTTTTTTTGTGTTGACGTCGCGGAAATTGTGATTTACCTTTGTATGTTTCCCTAATGAATGGCGGGTCGAATGGTTATTTCCCTTTTGCTAAGTCGAGCAATTATTTAAGTTAAGCTTTGGTTTATTAAAGTTCTGCGTTTTCCTTTCAAAATAGCTTTAGATAAATTAGGTATAACAGCTCGTGGCCATGTGACGGGTGGCTATACTCTTATTGGCCATGCGTAGTTGTAGTGGGAATATTGGAAGGAAGCATCTGTTTCCGGAGAGTGTTTGAGGGAAATGATTCTACGTTGATTTGCAGTTTAAAGCGGTAGTCTTGTTGGAGGTTTTTTTTGCTTTACCTCATGGGATTGTTCCAACCGACCAGTTTCTAGAGCCTCAGGCCTTATTTTGCTTACGTTGTTTATTTTTGTTCATTAGTGCCTGGAACTCGCCCAGTAACTGGGACTTGATGCTACTTTAGGTAGCAGCTCTTTGTTCGTCCACGACCTACCAGTGCGTTCCAACGAGCTAGTATAGCAACCCTTTACAGGGGTCAACCGTAGGGGTACACTTCGACCGTCGGGGTACTTCAACCGACAGAGTTTCGTTTACTAGCCCTTAAAGCTCAGTTATTAGGCCACGCCAGTATGGTCTTTGGAAGGTGACGCGTTCAGGACACCGTTAGAGTCCTTCTTCATCGGAGGGAGTATATGGTTTTTTTTCCTTTACGCCTGGAAAACAGCCGAGAACCTACCAACTGAATGTGAGCTATCTTATCTTTATTATTAGCATTTGTTTCTACCCTTTTCTCTCCTATATATCTTTAAATATTAACGCTTAACCGTAATATTCATCACTCTGGTTAATAAACGCGAGATTTAACTTAAATTTATCTCCTTGACGAAAATACGCCAAGCCGTAATTTTTTATGCTCAAGAAATAAGCTTTAATAAATTTCTTTTTTTTCTTTTGCTAATTAAGTTAATTTTCTTTACTCTAATTAATAAATCGAAATTGAAAATTTAACTTATTATATTCTCATAAATCAGGATCTAAGATTCAGCTTGCTTTACTCTTGATAGTCGATACTTTTAACCTTTTTAACTGGCCAACACAGGCTCGTAGTTTATTAAAATAATCGGGTATAATTTCACGAAATTTGCAATGAGTAACGCGAAATATTTTTCCGAATATCGATTTGTTCAGGTACCTTCATTAGGGAACTCTCGCTTCCTTTCGGTAGATTTGGCGTTGTGTTGCCTAGTTCCTGATCTAGTTTTCTAGTATCTAAGAAGAGTGCCTTTATGGTCAGATAGAGTCTGGTTAATAATTGATTAATGAAGACAGCGCCCAATCTACTGATTTAATTTTAATCGACTGCCGAAGGTATCATTTATTATTGTAGTACCTAGTTTTAATTATAAACATAATTGCTTTGTGGTGCGGCACTGTGACGTCAGAACATGGTTTGTGCGTGTAAATAATAATCGAATAAGGTATTTTCTTTATGTTACTTGAACTGTGATTTTCAAAAGTAAGAACGTAAATTTATATTTTTGATTAGTTCGGTTTATTTCTAACACCGGTTATATCGCGTAATATTTCTCTTTGAATTTCGTTAGCCACCACAAAGTGATCAGATCACGTTCGAGTGTACAACGGAACCTAATTATTATTGGAAGTTTGTTCTATCCATTGCATATACATACCGATATCGGCTTTTAATTGGGCGAGATATTTCAATTAATAATTGTTGTTTTTTTCATTTTCTTTTATTTACCCTTATGCCTCAAGTAACTGATTAAAATTTCTCACTATTAGAACAGTTGACAGTTCTAGTCGTAATATTTGGTATAGCAGTATAGAATATCGGAAGAAACGCCACCTTATTGTTCTATTTTCCGCATTAAGTAATAAACTTTCTATTTACTGAATTTGCCTGTGTTATTTAATTATTCCTGGATTACCTGGAATACGAAGAAATCAGGACGATTAAAGAAGGTAGGTACTTTGACTTAATTCATTTGCGCTCTATGTTTGAAATGTTTCGGCTTCATTGACTTGCTATACATACTACAGTTTAATATTGACTTTGTTGTTAATCATTAGTTTTTTTTGCGTCTCACTTTTTAATTTTTAATACTGGCCTACTTACTTACCTTTCATAATTAAATTAATTCTCTAATTATTAAATTAATTCTTGGTTATTATTTTATTTTTCCATTTGCTCGGATTGATTAAATTCAAATCAACTTAATCAAATTAATTTCGAAATTATTTAAGTAATTTTCTCTTGGTAGTTGCGAAGCTTAGGCTAAAACGAGTGCCATATTTCAGCTTTGTGGTATTTCTTGTTTGTGTCGTCTACAAGCCCGTGGCGCCTTATAAATCTAACCCACCCTTACTCTCTGACATTAGAGCTAGGGCCTATTTGTACGCTTTGAAGACGATTCGTTCTAGCCTACGCATCTGTACTTGTAAATTCACTCAATTTTAAACTTTTCTTATTTGATATTATTCACCCTAGGTCTCTTCTAAACCCAGGTGAAGGTTTGCGCCAGTTAGAAGAAAGAGAAAGCGTGGCACATTAACAAACTTTTCGTATTTTCCCTAGCAAGGCCACTTGTATGTCGATGCGAATTTTCCTAAGTGTATTATGTGTGGATTCGAGGAGATCAAAATATGGGCCCGTTGATTTCCGTCTGGCGAATTCAACTATTTTTTTGACACTGATGTTATTTATATCTTTCCTTAAATCCAAGAAACCAACCCACGGTGTAGAATTTTTAAACGTTAGAATTATTTGCTCTGACAAACTGTCTTACGGGTTCTAGAAATTCGTTGCTAGTTGGAGATCCCCTTTTTATTTTTTCAACTACACCTTCGTAATTTCTGCAAACTGTTGAATATTGTACATGAAATTTTCTACCTAATTTAAAACAAGTCATGGGGCACGATTTTACTTCAAGAACGGCATGTTAACCATGACGTCTGAAGTAAATAACTTGAAATCAGATTTAAACGCTTTTAAGTAACAGGAGCAAATGTAATAATAGCTG
>MU188846.1:36778-57966 GCA_016904865.1 Pissodes strobi
TTGTCTCTATTGTAACCATGTAAAATATGCCATTTATACCGGCAATATTCAAGATAATGTAGAAAACATGCCAATGCATGTTTGTAGCATATGATGCACACTTCTGTTATAACGTGTCTACACCAAGCTCTGTTTCATTATAAAAAGAGAGTAGTTCAGGCTTATCAGTTTTTTTTTATCTTGACATTCTAAATGACGGATCGACGATATGAAAATAACTGAATTTCCAAACTTTGGTTTGGTTTATCTAATCTGAATTGAACTACCATAAGATGTATAATATAATTAAACTATTTATACTTTGATCACTTTTCCTTTATTTTTATTGTCAACACATTTAAAAAATAATGCATAAAAAAATCTAACGTATTAGGATGTTTATATGCCAAAATTAAAATAAAATAATAATAACTGGATCATTTTTTAAATAGTTGTGCAAGTTAAATATTAGAAATATGTAAATAATGCTGTTCTCTATGTCTCTAATTTTACACTAAGCCGTTTCACTGTGCGGTAGCTACTCGCTGAAGTGTTATTATATTTTATAGTAGTTCAATTCAGATTAGATAAACTATACTTTTTTATTACAGATGTTCTGCTTAGGGTCTGAACTGAACTGAAACATAAAAATCAAAATGAAGAGCCAGTACCTAGGGTCGCCGACCGACTAAAACTCTTCCACCGCTGTGGGGCAGCTACCCCCAGAACTATTCAGGTAGATATAACTTCAGAGGCAGCCCCGACTATACTGTGGTGTTATAAAATTCAACAACTTTTTTAGTCTCTTTCTCGCTCGTCTTGCTCCTGATATTTCATTAGTTGTATAATATATTTATCCCCAATCATACCGTTGTTTCTAGAGTTCATCATCAAAGTCAGTATATTCATGGTAACTTGGTAGCCCAGGGCTGAATCTAGGACTCTTTTTCGAATGACAATTTTTCGAAAGACAGTTCTTCGAAGAACAGTTTTTCGAATGGACAATTATTTGAATGGATAGTTATTCGAACAGATAGTTTTTCGAAAAGACAAATATTCGAAAGGACCGTTTTTCGAAAATATTAAATTATAGAAAATATAAAGATAATTTTAAAAAGGCAACTAATAAAACGTTCAAAAAGAGTGCGCGCGATACACCGCGGTACAAAGGTAAAAGGCATGGAGACTAAAGCAGGACGCCCACAGAATCGGCACAGACCGGCCCGGCACGGCCAACACTGCCGGCATAAGTTGCTATCTGGGCCGGTCTGTGCCGATTCAGTGGGCGCCCTGCTTTACTGTGCAATAGCTTCTCCGCCGGCCGTGGTTTCCTAATTTCCGACTCGCCGAAAACACTGATAATAATGCGGCTCGATGGATAAAAATTTACGATCTTTATCGTAGGTATTTTCTCTTCTGACATATTCATATCTAAGGTACAGGGCTTTACATGGGCCTCCGCTCGCTTCGCTCGCTACGGCTCAATTAACAAGAACTAACTAAGTGCTAACCAAAATTAACCCAAAATTAGGAAAAAAAATTAAATTAATAAAAAACAATAAAAAAAACCATCTGTCGCGACCGACGGGAACCGAACCCGCTGAGGCGTTGCAGCAATTTGGCTAAAACGGTAAAAGCGACTAACCCAAACTAAATTAAAGATTCGAAAAATGGTCCATTCGAAGAATTACATTCGAAAAATTGTCGATTCGAAGACAGCCCATTCGAAGAAATGTCGTTCGAAGGACTGTCGTTCGAATAATTGTCATTCGAAAAACCATCCGGATACTTCCAGGGCTAGCTCTGCTTCATTCCTATTTCTTTCCCATCTTGGACAATTGCACAATGCATGTTCCACAGTGTCTACCTCACCACAGTGGGTGCAATTATCATCTGTCTTCCCCAACTTATTAGTGTACTGGCAAAAGCTTCCGTGACCAGATATAATTTGGGTGGTATAATAATTGAGTCTGCGATGTTCGCAATTTACCCACTAGATTAAGTCTGGGATCAAATCCTTTGTCCACTGTCCGTTGTTAAAATTTGCTTCGCATTTAGACTGTTATTCGCTCCTCTAGACGATGCTCCTCTCTCGGGCCGTATTGATATTTCCGTTCTTTCACCAAGAGGTCAATGGGCGATATACTCGTAATGACTTGTGTAACTTCAGCTGATATGATCCTGTATCCACATGCCACCTTCAGTAGAACCCTCCGTTGTAAAGATTCTACCATTTTTCTGTATTTGGCTATTCTCATCACCTCGTGCCCGACTTGCGCGCCCTACAGTAGGGTTGACTGGATGACACCGTAAAGCATGAGTCTCTTACCTCTATTAGGACCGTATATTTTGGCATGATACGCATCAGCTTTCCCAGTTTTTCCTACGATTTCCTACTAGTTCTTTCCACCTGACATCCAAATCCCATGTTCTCACCTACAAAGATCCCTAGGCATTTTGCTGCATTTTGTGGATGTATATTCAAAATAATATCCCTTTTGTCCCTTTTGCCGGACAGTATCACGGCTTCAGTCTTCTCAGGGGCTAGCCATTAGGGATTCTCTATCCTCTGCCGTTACCACTAATGCCAGATCATCGGCGGATCCGATAGTGCTAATTCCCTTCGCATGTCCTATACGCAGAAACGGGTCGTAGGGAACATTTCACAATAATGAGCCCAAAACCGACCCTTGTGGGATACCGGCTGACATCTTGAAAGTATGGTCCTTATCCACTTTGACGTACCTGTTGGTAAAATAGTGCATCAGGATGTTTATGAGGTATGTAGACACATTTCGTCTTTCCAATTCTGTTATAATTCCCATTCATGATGCGGAGTTCACGTCTATTGTGATCAGAACACACCTTCTTTCTCCCTTTCTTCCGAATCTCGCTCCTCGGCCCATTTCGATGACTTTTTCTATTGCATATGAGGTGAAATTTCCCCCTGTGAAGCCATACTGGAATGTTGAAGATGGTCCCTTTTCATCAATTTCCTCTGCTATCCGGTTCTTTAGTACAAATTCGTGTAATTTCGCCAGAGTGTTGATAAAACAGAACGGTCTGCAGGAATTTGGTGAGTCCTGGGGTTTTCCTGTTTTGTGGATCAAAACAAGCTTGGCTGTCTTCCACATATCAGGGAATTGCTGTTTACCGAGCGTCTCATTAAATATCCTTGGTGGTGTCTTATGAGCAGTTCATCGTGGCGTGCGGAGAAGAGGACACAAATGATTTCTTCCTTTCTTTCCATTGGTATTTCGAGAGGTATTGTCTTGATTTTTCCCATTACGATTTTGTAGCCACTACCCTATATACCTTCGTTGAGTTTCCCGCATATTCTGGTCCAAGGCTCCTTTTTCTCCCTCTCATTCTCTTTGCTTAGTTCTTTCTTCTTTTGCTTATATTCTATCAACAGTGCCTGTAAATAATCTTCCGTGCCATTCCTTGCCTTCCCTTCTATGTAAATACGTCTCGCTACTATGCATGCCATTCTCTTCGCTTTGACCTAATCCCTCCACCAGTGGTGGCTCTGTCATTCCTTAGCTGCATTGCATGAAGTTTTCATAGCTTTCGTCAGATCTTTTACATTTCTTATCTGATGCCCTGCCCTTCCGGTGCTCCATTTAGGGTTCTAAAAATGTCTCTTTGTTTAGCGACACTTTACCACGGCATATAACTTTAACTGATACAAAAGGATATATGCCTGTGCGAGGACAGGGGTTCATTGTCGAGGATTTGCCAGTTTATAAGATTTCGCGCCAAGCCCGTGTAGCGAATGTTATTTTTATGTGGAAGCACGACGCTCTCCTGAGAAATGTTGGTTTGTCTCCTCTGTTATGTGGAATATGTCCCAGTGCAGCCGTGGCAGTTGTTAGTATCGTCCCCATGGCCCAGATAAACCCACACCAGATGCAAAAGATCCGCAAATTCCTCATCAGCCAACTTTAACCTTGACGTGGCGGTTATACGCGGCCTGCACCAAATAATCTGGGTATGATTAGAGAATTGTTCTTCAAAATTAAAATAGTTGGTCTGCACCAATTAAATGAAAACGTGTTTTGTTGTGGACTGGTTCAGGAAAAATAAAATTTTGCAATAGCCATTCACTTTCTTTTTTCCCAACTGGCGGTCATGGAAATCTTGTGTTATTATGGTTGCTCTGACTTTTTTACAGAAATTCCCTTAATATTCTTTAATGTATGCCGATTTAAGGTTATTTTAACATTAAAAATGTTTCTGTTATCCTAATATAGGGCCTCAAATAATGAAAAAGTACATGCTACATTTGCCACATGACGTCATACGCGTGAGAGATCGTGCTAGTTTGTTTATTTAAACTTAAATTTGATCATAAGGTATCGGAATCGGTTCAAATGACTAAAATAAATTGAAACTAACCGATAGATGATTGAACGACTAACCAAAAGTAACCAAGAGCACCAAAACGGGCTAAAACGTATCAGAACAGGTTACAAACATTAAAATAAGTTAAAATTAACCAAAACGAGCCAAATATTAAGGTCTAACCAAAAACATTAAGTTTGATTAAAACATATCGGAATCGATTCAAACGACTAATATACATTGGAACTAGCTAAAAGTAACCGAAACCTGATTGAATAACTAACCAAAAGCAAATAAAAGCACCAAAACAGGCTAAAATGTATCCGAACAGATTCAAAGTATTAAAGTAAGTTAAAACTAACCCAAATTAACCAAATATTGGCCACTAACCTAAACCAACTAAAAACATTAAAATTGGTTATAACGTATCGGAACCACCGGCCTTATAATGGAGATGGGTGATCGGAACTGGTTCAAATGACTAAAATAATTTAAAACTAACTGAAATCAACCGAAAATTAATTGAACGACTAACCAGATCTAACCAAAAGTATGCAAATGCACCAAAAAGCGCTAAAACGTATCGGCACAGATTAAAAATATTAAAGTTAGTTGAATTTAACCGAAGTCTGGCGACTAACTTAAATTGACCAAAAACATTTATACTGGTAATAACGAATCGCAACCGGTTCAAATGTCGAAAATAAATTGGAACTTACTGAAAGTAATCGAAAGTTGATTGAATGACTAACCAAAACCAACAAAAAAAAGCTAAAATTGATAATAACGTACGGAGCCGGTTCAAATGACTAAAATAAATTAAAACTAACTGACATTAACTGAAACTTGTTTAAACGACTAACCAAAACTAACCAAAAGCACCAGAAAAGGCAAATTTTCAGTTAGTTTTAATTTATTTTAGTCATTTGAACCAGTTCCGATACGTTATACCCAATTTTAGTGTTTTTGGTGAGTCACCAAAATTCGGTTAATTTGTATTAATTTGAACTTACTTCCATAGTTTCAATCTAATTCGATGGGTTTTAGCCCGTTTTGGTGCTTTTAGTTACTTTTGGGTAGTTTTTGTTTGTCATTCAATCAGTTATCGGTTAGTTTTAGTTAGTTTTAATTTATTTCAACATTCGAACCGGATCCGATACGTCATAACCAATTTTAATTCTTTGGTTAATTTTAGTTAGTCGCCAAAATTCGGTTAATTAAAGTTAGTTTCAACTTATTTTAATATTTTTATTTTTAATTTGTTCCGATATGTTTAGCCCTTTCTGATGCTTTTGGTTAGTCTTCGTTAGTCGTTCAGTCAGTTAATTGTTAGTTTTATTTTATTTTAATCATTTTAACCAGTTCCGATACGTTATAAACAATTTTAGTGTTTTTGGTTATTTTTTGTTAGTCATCAAATTAATATTTTTACTTACTTTTAGTAAGTTTTGGTTAGTCGTTCAATCAACTTTCGGTAAATCAGTTAGTTCCAAATTATTTTAGTCATTTTAACCGATACCGAGACGTGATAAGCATTTTTAATGTTTCTGGTTAGTCACCAAAAATCGGTTAATTTGGGTTAGTTTGAACTTACTTCAATATCTTTAATCTATTTCGATGCGTTTTAGTCCGTTTTGATGCTTTTGGTAAGTTTTGGTTAGTCGTTCAATCAACTTTCGGCAAAGTTCAGTTATTTTAATATATTTTAGTCATTTGAACCGGTTCCGGTACGTTATAAGCAATTTTAATGTGTTTGGTTAGTTTTGGTTAGTCGCCAAAATTCGGTTAATTTAGGTTAGTTTTAACTTAACATTTGTAATCTGTTCTGATAAGTTTTAGCCCGTTTTGGTGCTCTTAGTTAGCTTTGGTTAGTTTTGGTTAGTCATTCAATCTACTTTCGGTTACTTTCAATTAGTTCCAAATTATTTTAGTCACTTGAACTGGTTCCGATACGTTATAATCAAATTTAATGTTTGTTGTTTGTTTTCGTTAGTCGCCAGAATGCGGTTCGTTTTGGTTAGTTTCAACTTACTTTAATTTTTGTAACCTTTTCCGATAGGTTTTAGCCCGTTTTGGCGCTTATGGTCGGTTTTGGTTAGTGGTCCAATCAACTTTCGGTTAGTTTCAGTTAGTTCCAATTTATTTTAGTTATTTGAACCGGTTCCGACACGTTATATCAAATTTAATGTTTTTGGTTAGTCGCAAAAATTCGGTTCGTTTTGATTAGTTTTACCCTGGAATTGATTGCCTTTGGCTGCACAAATGATTAAATTTTAAATTATAATTGTCATTATAATTGTCATCTGGTCAAAGTCAGTTCAAAGCCTGACAATCTGCAAGAGCTTTTTACTGTTTTATTGTATTTGCTAACCATTTTCATTTTTAGTTTTTTGCTTTTCTTGAAAACGATATCCGACTAGATATCGAATCGAAGAAATTAGGTACACATTTCATTAGGGTCACTAAACTTGCACTTGTGCAGTTTATATCCTTGAGCCTGGGCCGAAGTGGCTCTATAACAATTCAAACCAAATTTAATCATTTGTGGAGCCAAAGGCAATCAATTCCAGGGTAAGAATGAATCCTCCACAACAATATAGAACATATTTACATTGATTAGTTTTATCATACTTTAATTTTTGTAATCTGTTCCGATATGTTTTAGCACGTTTTGGTGCTTTTGGTTAGTTTTGGTTAGTCGTTCAATAAACTTTCGGTTAATTTCAGTTAGTTCCAATTTATTTTAGTCATTTCAACCGATTCCGATACGTTATAATCAAATTTAGGTTTAAATAAACAAACTAACACGATCTCTCACGCGTATGACGCATGAATATGGCAAATGTAGCATGCACTTATTAACGATTTGAGGCCCTATACTAGAAAAACAGAAACATTTTTAATGTTAAAATGCTTGGTTAGATTGTCAGACATGCAGAATTGATTGGTTAAAACAAAAGTTCCGATATCATAATAATAAAAAAATTTCCCATATGTGGCCAATCTTCTGGCGGACACTGTATAACATCAGTTGGATTTAAAAAAGATTTAACTATAAAACATTGTATCAGCCAGTTTTCAGATTTAACTGAATTTTGTGCTCATTCGATTTTAGAATATGCAATAACTTTGGAATTAAGTGTGCTGGAATGTTCATTATACAACATCTATACATACCTTTCAGCATCTCGGGGTAATTTAAATTACGATTTTTCGCTACCGCTTCTAGTAGAACAATTATTCAAGTAAAGGCATTTATAAACAGACATTTTTAACAAAAATAAAATAAAAATTAATTATTTTTCGTAACGTTCTCGGACTAAACCAAAAGCCTCGCGTGGCTCGTCTTTAGAATCACACTAGAGCTTGCCCTGACTATTTCTTGGGATGGCTGGCCATCCCAAGGAGGCGGAGCTTTAATCGAATTTTTGTTTCTGGTGTGGGTTTATCTGGGCCCTTGGTGTCATCTATAGGTGATCTCCATTCCGGTGACTTTGAGTTGAAATCACCCAGAACTAGGGTCTTCCCTCCAACTCTTCTTATTAGACTCAAAAGAGAGTCAACGTAATTTCAGAAATTTTCGTTACTTATGTTTGGTGATGCATAGCATCCGAATAAAATAAGATAAACTATACTGACCCAAACAATTATGTAGTCTATTGTAAATTCATAAATAGAAGTTTTTGAAAGCAACATCATCGGTATTCCTCTTTTATTTCGCCTCAGCGTGCCAACACACGCAAGCCCTCTTTTTATTAGCTCATTTATCATCTCCATCGAGGGTCACCAGTTATCTGTGGTTATATTGCGATGAGAGTTGGCAAAGGAATACCGTAAATTATGTTGCCGCTGTATGTACAGATCATTTAAAAAAACTGATACGACTTGAAAAATTCGTTCTTTATTTTGAGCAGTATATTCCTATCATGAGGCTGACATATAGGTAAATGTGATTTGACGTCCAATAAGCGAACTAAACGGTCGTTTAAACGCAAAAATCGTAAGCGATAAGTGTTGACCCCATTATTTATTTTGTACTTTAATAAATATCGCTTGCGAAAAATGTATATGTTTAGGTATTATAGTATTCAATATTTCTTTTGTTTATCGTTGGTTGTTTTCATAGGTATTATGGTTAAAAGAATGATTAAACTCAACTTTTATTCATTTTAAACATAAAGACAATATTTTTATTCATTTATTAAAACAACAAAAACCTAATTAATAAAGGGTACAAAAAGAAACAGGTAAAAGCAACTTGTATTTTGTGAAATCTACATCTGCATCAATCACAGCTTGAAGTCTTCGACCCATGGTCATAAAGCAGGTAATGAAGTTTTCTTTAAGTGACAATTCTTCCCATACTTCCTGAATACCTTGCCATTGCTCCCCGCTGTTCTGAGGCATAAAATTTCGTCGGTAAAGCCTTTTGACTATTATCCCCCATATGTTTTCTATTGGGTTGATATCGGGACTGTCGCTTGACCATGGCAAGGTTTCAATGTTGGCATTTTGAATCCATTGTGTGACGATGTTCGAAGTGTGTACAGGGCAATTGTCTTGTTGGAAGATATAATTATTTCCAGGGTAAAGCTGTTCTACACTGGGCACCATAACGATCGCCAATATTTGAATATAAGTTTCACCAACAAATCGTCCCTGAATCCACCAGACAACTCCCATTCCTCGCGACGAAATCCATCCCCACACGTTTACACTGAAATGGCCTGCAGCTCTATACCTGTCGACGTACCGAGGATTGAAACGCTGGTCGTTTGGTCTGTACACCTTAACTTTGCATTTTTTTGAGGATTGAAAGATCTTTTCGTCAGAAAATATGACCCTATCCCAAAACTGCTGTTCACGTGCTCGATAATTGAGAGCGAAAATTAGTCTTGCTTGTTTCTGTTGGGAAGTAAGTTCCGTCTTTTTTGCCGCAGTCCGGCATTTTAACCGCCATGCCGAAATTCTACGCCAGACTGTTGCTTGACTGCCCGGAAACTGCGACAGAATCCTAGCATTCTTTGCGCTTTGAATCGGGTCATTTTTCAGTACTTGAAGGAGTGCTTGATCTTCCTGAACTAAACTTACTCTTCGTCGATTCCCGTTTCCTATCAAGCGTGTCCTCTTGTCTCCATCTTTTATTAATAGAAGAAACTATTGTCCTGCTTACGTTAAAATGTTGGGCTACCGCTGATAAGGACCAACCATCTTCTAACTTGGTTACAATTCTCGCTTTTAGCTCTTTGCTGACATGTGGAGCCATTTTAAAATGATTTTCACACGGTTGCTAATTGACAACGCTGACTTTTAATTTGACAGTGACGACGACATGGTGGCCCGAATACACTGCTCAAATCTTAGAAAAAACGTTCTAAGAGTTGTATCAGTTTTTTTTTTGAAACTAGCTGTACATATACCCGTTATAAAAGTAACATGTACGCACGTCAGTTAAGGAAACTATTTTAACACCACATTTTCGAGGCTTGTTAAACATATAAAATCTACACCTACACTTGCTACGAAATCCAACAAACATCTTATCGATACAGGTCAGCTCTCCAAGAAATGACATGTGTTATATTATTAAAGATATTGGAGCCGTTTGATTTATGATTTCGCACTCGTCTCTATCTTGGCCATTATCGAATCTGAAACATGAACTTTATACCACCAAAGGTTATATAATAATGTTTAGAATAAACAAATTTTCGACATATTTGTTTTAAAGACATTATGGATCTAAATATGTATCTGCCTAATACGTCTGTAAAAAAAAAACTTCTTCTAGGTCTTCATCATCTTACTTGAAAACTGTGCATTAATACAACACTGCCAGGAATACTCGAAATCGAAACTCTTCTTTTGCTAGTTCTCTGAATTCTGTTCTTTGTTATGCTCGGTACACGCACAAAATCCTATACCACTCAACGGGCAATGCGTATGCGGAGAAGACGATGGACGTTGGACTTGAAGCGCTGTAGGTTGTAGTTTTCGGAAAAACGCTACTCGGAAATCCATTCCAGAGCGGCGCAGTCCTCCAGATAATGGTGTCCCGCAACAGCGACGTCCTAGGTGTTCGCAACTGCATCGTATTTTGATGAGCAGCTTGTGTCTGTCGGGTGTTTCTGTTTTGTACAACTCTGGGCGGAATCATAAGTGCCAGCTCGTTCGAACACCTTCCGCAGTAGTATGGATAGTAAAGAGATAGGTCCGCTACTTTTCTTCGATTTTAAAGGCTATCAGGGTCTTTAGTCAACTCTGGGTCATCCATAAGATGGACTGCTCTCCTCTGTATGGAGTTTAATATCTTGAGCAAGTGTTTGGGTGCCGAGCTGCAGACATGTCAACAGTATTCCAGAGACGGTCTTACCTGGGCCTCATAGAGAAGTAAGTGCTGATGAGGTGTATACAACTAGTTTTTGCTTTATAGAGTGCTCCTAGCATTTGTGCTGCTGCCTTAGTTATTTTGGTCACGTAATTACGCCACGACCGACATATTGTTTTCTACGTTGATGCCCAGCAAGCATATGGATGAGACCTGAGTCAGTGTTTGTGCTGTCATTGATAAGTCAGGTCCTACGGTGTTTGCTTTTTTGAGAAGGCAGCTGCTTGAGTCGTTCCCAGATTAAACTGGATATTGTTTTCCTCACCCCATTCCACGATGGCGTTCATATCCTCATTGATGGCAGCAATCTAAATTTCTCGCTTGCGTTGGTAATGAGCAGCGGTCATTGCAGTCCGCGACATGAATGAGGATACAAGAGTGCTGTTATCTGCAAAGCTGTAAATAGAATTGTCTGTCCTATCTAAGAGGTCATTAATATAGAGCAGGAACAGTGTGGGAGATAATATATACCCTTGAGGAAATCCGACATTGATTTTAAATTCCTCCGAGAGATGTCCATCCATACCAACTCAGATGCTTTTATCATTGACCGCTCTTCAGCCGTTTTCCCCAATCCATGGTTTACTGTTTGAGATACGTTTCATAAAAGAATAGATAAAAACTTCCATACCAGCTAGGATACATTGAGTTATCTCATCAGTATATTCAGAGATGTTTTGATTTCTAAAGCAGATGTCTTTTCAAAGAAAATAAATATAAAACTCGCGAAGATCACGCTACTTTGCAGATTTGTAACAGTGGCGGTCCCAGAGAGGGGCGCAGGGAACGCTCCCACCCCCTTCAGCCATAATTTTATGTATAAACAAAATATCAGAAAGTTTACTCCATTAACATTCACAATACCTAACTATAGATACAAATTATTTCAATTCCCCTGGATTTTGACATATTAAGTACAAGCCGGCATCACTGCATTAATTTGGCAACGCGTTTTCCCGTTTCCGCTACCGTGATCTTCATTTCTCCTGCTGTCTATTATGCCGGGCACACACATTTGGCCAAGTTTGGCAAACTTCGGCCAACACGAATGTATGTGAGGTCTATTTGTCGGGGTTGGCCGCTGCTTGGCGAAGTTTGCCGGTGTTCGCTTCGCTGTCGGTAAATCGTGACAAATCAAAGGGATTCGAGCAAGTCTTTGGCGATTCGTCAATTGTGTGGTTGCCATAATTGTACACAAATGATTCGACAAATGTTTCGGCAATTATATTGTCCAATGTGTATGTCCGGCTAATGCCATACACATTTGGCCAAGTTTGGCGAACCTCGGCCCACACTAATATGTGCCAGGTCTGTTTGTTGGCCGCGGCTTGGCAAAGTTTGCCGGTATTTTGCAAACTTTGACAAATCAAACGGATTCTAGCAAGTCTTTGGTGCCATCCACAAACATTTTGGCGATACGTCAATTGCGTGGTTGCTATAATTGTACACAAATGATTCGATAAGTGTTTCAACAAATGTTTCGGCAATTATATTGGCCAATGTGTATGTCCGGTATTAGCTTAGTTTGTTTTTTGTTTTCTTACGATAAAGTTAAAACGCGTACTACGTTACGTGCTACAGAGCAAAGACAGAGCCGCGCTCCCCACTAATTTAACTTATTTTAGTACCTGTGTTGTGTTGTCTAATATCATAATATGTCTCAGAGATCGGAGAAAAGACAAGGAGCTGGGGCAGCAGGAAATACTTTACTAAGTTATTCCAAAAAACTGAAAATTAAAAATAAAAACGAAGAGCCAGTACCAGTAGAATCAGAATCAGACCAAATATCCCCTCAAATTGCCAGCAGTACGGCTACATCTGAGCAGACAAATCATTCATCTATCGTTGTCATCGCTAAACCTCAAGTGCATGCAACCATAAATTGTGCAATATCGGAGCAATTAAAGGGAGACCAAAACGAAGATGATTTGCAAAATGACATCGGTAAATTTGTGAACAGAATAAATGTAATTGATGACTTTACCCGATCTCAACTCCTTACAAATCATTGGTCACCAACAGTGATTTCATATTTCCATACTCGAGTCATACGAAAATAGGACGAGAAGAAAAACGTAGGCGGAACCACGGTCACTTACAAAAATACGAATGGCTCGTATTTTCCAGAGAAAATCAAGGACCTTTTTGCAAATATTGTTCCGTTTTTACCACACAATCTTTAGTTGGTGAAAAGAAAACTGTAAAACCGAGAGAACTCGTGTCAGAGCCTGTAGTAAATTTGGCAAAGTTAACGGGAGCCGATGGCGTTTTCCAGCAACATCAAATGACTAGTTATCATTCTGAGGCTATTTGAAAAGGTAGGTACTTGGCACTTACTAGAAAAACACGCTTTTAAGGCACTAAAAAGTAAAAAATAATGTAATTTACTTAAAATATTTTGGAATTCCAACAAAAGCGTGAGGCACTTATAGAATTACGTCTCTTTGAAAGCATGTATCCATTACCAAAGCTAGTCGACCGCTATTTTCCAATTTTTTTAAATTTTTGCCTACATTTTTATTCCAAAAAAAAACTGAAAAGTTGTGGCGCTACTGGTGAAATTTTCCGTGGCTCTGCTAATACCCCCTTAAAATTCTGTTTTTATTTCAGGACGATCTTTTATTGCCACATATAACAAACCTGAGTTAGACCTAAGAAATATGATTTCCAAAGAAAGAAAAAAGCAAGTGTTTGAAAATAATTCTCGGTTAATTCCTATTTTAAAGACAATTATACTTCATGGTCAGCAAAACATACCCTTAAGGGGTCACCCATACCATGGAGCACTGCTGAATGAAGAGGGTGCAATCTAACGATGGTTGCTCTAGGGCTCTACTTCGGTTTAGAAAAGATGCGGGTGATAAGCTTTTATATAAACATTTAAAAAATACTGGTGCCAGTGCAACATACATAAGCAAGTGGATGGCGAATCAATTAATAAATTTCTGCGAGTAAAAAATATTAGCCATTTTGTCAAAACAAATCTGTGATGCTGGATTATATTCGGTTATTTTTGACGAAATTACTGATATTGCTCATATATCACAATTAAGCATTTCTATAAGACAAACGATAAAAAAAATGGGTGAAGATTTCTTAGGGTTTGTGGATTTACACAAAAACAACTACAATGTGTCCGATATAAACACAGAACCAATTATTACTGGAGAAATTCTGGGACGTTCTATTATAACTAAACGAAAAGTGTGTGGGAATTGGTTGCGATGGATGATCCGTTAATATGTCAAAAGTAAGAGGGGCAGCCGTTGAAATCGAAAGAGATGCCAAAAACGCTGTTATATCTACTTTTGAAATAATGGATTGAATTTATCTATTTCTAAGTCTATTGGTGTAAAAAGTGTACAAAATGCAAATGGTACTATTTCTTATTTTCGGAGGTTCTGCTAAAAGAGACTATGTACTCAGAAGACATCTTAAACATAAGTTCCTGTCAGACCAGATGGATTGAAAGGTACGATTCCATTCTGCAGTTTCAGAATGATTTGCCACTTATTTGTGACGCACTAGGAAATAGCAGAATGGAATGATGATGACTCTTCCAGTAAGGCCAATATTTTACTTAGAGCTATTTCGAATAATTGTGATTTCATTTTAACTGTTTACACCTACAGGATGTAAACATGAATATAGAAACAGCTAAAAGTAAATAAACCCTTGGAGGATAATAATAGAGGTAACGCTGATTCATATTTTAAGTCGATTACATGCAAGAGTGCCAGAGACACAATGTCTATACTTGATGTTGATCTAAAAATACCACGAACTGTTTCAAAACAGACTCAACGAACCAATTTTTTAGATACAAATTAGTTACCGGCAGAAGAATATTGGAAAAGGGTTATTTTTATTCCTATACTTGATTTTATGACCTAAAAGAAAGATTTTCCGATATATTAATGGATGTTTTTTATTAACCTGTTTCTTCCAAGTGATATTAAAAACTGTAGTGATACCGAATTACACCAAAATGTATCAAACATTTTAGAACAGTTTGATCCTCTCCTAGGTAATCCTTCAATTACTCAGCGTATGGGTGTGGAACAACTATTTAAAACAATGCATTCAGATAACATCACTACATTCACTACTGATACTGACCCTATAGAATTATTAGAAATATGTAGAGAAAAACATTTAAGCATTATTTACGATTGTATTAAAATACTTTTAACCATAGCTGCTGCAGAACGTAGTTTTTCCACGTTAAGACTTTTAAAAACTTACCTGCGTGCTACAGAAGCACACGACCGACTTAATGGTCTTGCTCTTTTACACCGAAATATTGATCTAGATGTAGAGTGCATTGACAGATTTGTTAAGCAAAAAGGAAAACTTGATTTTGTTTTGTAAATGTATACAAATTTAATAATTTAGTTGAATTAGTTTATTATTTTATATTTTATCGTTATTATTTAGTATATCAGTCTGTTAGTGTATTATTTACATTTACATTTACAGTAATACAATACTTTTAGCTGTATGGCAAATATTTTTTTATTTTGCCCAACAACCCCCCCCCCCCCCCCACCACGAGAATCGTGGAACCGCGCCATATTTGTAGTGTCAATCCTTTCGGGGCATCTGTGACTCCTGTGTTTTGATAGCAAATTCATAGGTTGCGGAGGTAAGATTGCGGCCTGATGAGCCCAACAAAGGCATGATGATGAAATATGAACCAGAGGTCATTTCACGTCACCTAAGCCAGTGTGGTGGTATTTCACCGGACGATGCAGGCGGACTACTTCTACCACCTAAATCACATCTATCACCTGTTCTGTCTGGATCTTTATATTTTCCGTGGAATTTTTTGTGTGTACGTACAATAATTTTACTTTCTATTCCTTCTATGTATAAAAGGGACCACAATCGCAGAGGTTTAGCTGCACTGCCACATTTTGATCAATTGGGCCAGGCAAACAAATTACTAAATTATGCTATCTTGTACATACATTAATATTAATGGTAGAAAGAAATGCAGATTATTTATTCATAAAAAAAATCTTGCTCAACCTCCACATTCACTCTCTGTAATGCTTTTTTTAAAGCCATTATCTTCCTCATAATGTTGAGGGCATTTTCATTATTCACCCCAAATTTGATGCGAAATATATGGAAAAAAAATCAAATTCCCTACATCATAAGCTACAAAGAGCATACAACAATTCTATAAACAATATTTTAATTGTTGCTTGTTCTCCCTATATATTGCACATAAAATTTTAGCTGAGAACACTTTTATTAAGAATACGAATTTTCCAATAATAGATAGATTTTCAATTTGATAGCCGATTTGGAAATACAGTGCATATAATAGAGAATTTGCTCTATTGAAATTTGCCCTATTTATTAACTTTTTAGCAAATATTTAAAGTAACGCATCCTCAGTTTCTTTATAATTATTATTCTATATGAGTATCCTACATAATAGTATATTATGATATAAGTGTATAAGAGGGCCTTTAAAGCACGCGCGACATATTTCAAAACACGACGCGCAGCGGAGTGTTTTGTAAGTCGCAAGGGCTTTAAAGGCCTCTTATACACGTATATCATACGCTATTTTTTATTACGAATGCATCATCATCTCAAAAATGTTTTAAATATTAAACTTAAGGGATATATTGACAAATATATTAATCTGTCACATTTGACATGATCAAATGTTTCTATAGCAACATTTAAAAAAGTAGGCGCACCATAAACAGCATTTTAAGCACGCTGCAGCGTGCGATAATCGTTGATTATGATGCATGCGTAATAAAAAATATTTTAATGGGCTACAGTTATAATTAAATCGGTTAATGAAACGCCTTAGGGTCATAAACATATTTTTCCTCCATTTAATTATACTTTACAGGTTAATTGGGAAAATTGAAAACTCAAACAATAATATGCGGAAACGTGATTAAGTATTCTCCGACAAAAACACCGGAAAATATGTCAAATAAATGCGGTGCAATAATAGAGAAGCCCTGTGAATTTTTCAGAATTGAATTCGTTAGTAGAGTTTTTTCATCAAGTGAGATTGTAAATATCTAATTGATAAGAGGAGTTTGATGAACGAAAACAAATTTTCGTATAACAGGGTTATTATTTGCAGATTACCCAGCACTACTTTATTAAATTTATGATAGGCGATAGCACACTCAAGTGAAATAAAATACTGGAGAGCTTGATTTAAATCCTTGTATACAATATAGCTTGCATCCTCTAAGAAGATTTGGAGCTGCCAATCCGAAGAAGGCTCTTTAAACTATTCTTCTTCACTGGTAAAAATTGCGACCATGTCCCAAGATAATCTCTAATATTATAAAATATTGGAATTAGCCTGCTTTGCACCACGATATATAAAAAAACTGATCTAGCCCTGCGGTATTCTAGCGAGATTAACGTGATTGAGAAGAAAGCAAAAAGTCATGCTAGATAGTAAAAAATTTCCATATGTTTTTCGATCGAATGTATTGAGGGCAGAGCAATTTGCTTCAATTTGCCAATAATCAAATAAATTATTACAATAAATTAGATTAGCTTATATGATAAAAAAGTAACTGAACAATAAAAACCTAGGAACTATAAACTTAAATAATAATTGAAATAGTTCAACGAAATCGCTGTCTATTTAAATGAAATCATTATCTACCCCTTAACTAAAGAACTATATATATAATATATAGTCATAATACAAAGTATGTTATGATTGGTTATTATGTGCTTGATTCTAATATTGGTTTATTAGACTAGATCGTGCTGAGCTGACACGTTTGTTCATAAAATATAGTAAGGCCATGCACATGCTCGACATTATACGAGATTGCATTTGAATTCGGTGCAATATTTACTCTCCTTCTGTATTTGCTTTTGAAATTGGCATTACAATATACGACTCCCTTGAAAAGTTTAAATTTTTATTAGATATTTATTCATTCAGGTATAATTAACCATATTACCAAATAGAAAACAGCAGAAACTCTATGCAGGATACCATAAACTTCAATGTTTTTTTGCCTACAAATTAAATCCCTTTCAAACTTATTTTTATTACATCGAGGACGACGTACATTATAAAATTATTGAATTCTGCACGAAAATCTGGGTAATTTGTATATAAATTTCAATGTGTTAGTTTGGGTTAGTGTATGGATATTATAATGAAGCGACCAAAATTAACCCAAACTGGCATAAGCAATACTTGTTTGGATTAGGTCATTATCTCCTCCTGGCTAATATTAAAATTGTAGTAACGTCATCAAATATAGTCAATTACTTTTGCCATAAGAATAGCATTGAAGTGCCCAGTCAAAGTATTGATTATTTTATAGCGCGTATAACGTTGACTGTTACGCTGGACGACTGCAATTCCAATTCCCAACTCGCCGTCTTCGATGTATTGTGTATCCAGTATTGCCAGATAGTGCGCTTTATCGCAATTCGAGCTACTTCGCACTGTAGTTTGCGACAAATTATTTTTTCAAAGAAACGCTTACGATTAAAAAAATAATGGTGCAACCCAGAAAATAGTTATCTTGGATTACTGGTTTACCCTTTCAAATCGGTTATCCGATAAGGAGAGTAGTGTACGGTCAAAAAATGCGCATTTTGTAAATTATCAGGTGACAAGTAATTGCCAATTTCGCATATTTTATTTTTATTTAGTGAATTTTAGTGATGTGTAACTTGGTGTCTTTAAAAATCGGTTAGTATCGAATATTAAACTACATCCTAGCCAATACTTTTTATGTGGATATTGACTTGGATACGCTTATTGTTTTATTGAATATACTGAATTACAGTAAAACACTAATATTGTAATATCAAATATTTGAAAAATATGGAAAAAATAACAATGTAATCTTTCAAGCGAGGCTTACTAGTACAACCACAAACATATTAAAACATGAGAAGACCTACAAGTCCTAAAGCAAATAGAATAAAAACTTAAAAAAAAATAATAATATTATTTTTCCTCTAACATACATTAGATGCTTAATGTACAAATTTTCTTTGTCAAAGTTATATTCAATATAAATAAATATTTAATATTCGAAAAGTAAATATATAAAAACCGGAAAGTGAAGCATAACGAAATCAAAACCTTTAAGAAAATAAATGTTATTAACCTAATAACCTAATTATTTTCTAGAAATATTTAATTCATTTAAAAACATATATATATTTTTTTAATTTGGCGTATGCCTTTGAAAATATCCTCTCACCAGTTACAGATGTTGCTATAACAGAGAAGTATTTTTTTGCAAGGCGAGCTAGTCTTGGATAAATTAACAATTAGGCAATTCCCTGTTTTTCCAACAATGAAGCACATCTTCTTCTTGGAAAATAGAGTTTCTAACTCCTATTATTATTTCTTCTTAATCTTTTAAATGCAATTATGTTGATCAAATATCATTCAATAAATGCTGTAAAAATTTAAGTCCCACTAAATATACGTTAAATAGGTTTACAACTCAAATAATGTATGAAACTCATTCTACCGAACCAGCCGGGCCAAATCCTGATGGTCAGAACACGGCAATTCTGCAAATTCGCAACAATATAGGTTTTTAAACATATAAATTTAAAAAATTTATTATTATTTTGTTTTCAATATATTTTTATAGTTAGGCTAAAGAATATGGTAATGGTAATTATGTATAAACATATATCTGATGTGGTTGGGTGACTTTGGGCTGCTAAAACTTGTAGGAAAATGATAAACAAAAATAAGTTATTCAAAATTATAACAAACATTTTTGCGAAAAAATAAGCAACAAGGGTGGCGACAAGATTTTTAAAACTGTGGCAACACCGCAATGATTAGTCCGATAATTTGACGTTTGACGTTAATGCATACCGTCATTTCCTTGCATTTTTCTTAAATCGAAACTATTTCTGTGCAGTTGTGTCAGAAAATTGTAGCTAATATATCGTTGTATATTTAGGTATACAAGTTATATTATAAAGCGTTTTTTTAAATACGTAAAACTATATGTTTCAGACTTAAAGACTTCTTGCTTTCGTGCAATAAGAGTGCGAATTATTTTGTGCCGTCCTTTGCGCAAGTTTATAAGTTTTGTCCCTGTTAAATTCTATCGGTTTCGGCAAATTTTGTGGTAAGTGATATTTAGTGTAATTATGCGTCAAAACACTGTAATTCAATGTTTGCTGCTATAAGCCCTCATTCCTATAAATATTTGCGTAGTCATGCTCCTATTATTATACCATATCCTAACACAATAAAATCTATTTGTAACAGATCCTTAACAGATCCCCATATTGATGTAAGTGTACCTTTTTGACACTATTCCACTACTAAAATTAATTTTTAACAACTGGCTAACTAAACCTGAGCAAGCATTTTTCTATTCGGATTGTGATACATTCCAAAAAAATGTGTTCCGTTTTCAGTAGTCAAAAAAACTTTATGAACCAGAATGAGCCAAAATTTTAAAACAGGGTCTTAGTTTAAAGGCTGTTTTTCCATCCTCTATAGAAAGGCAAAATGTTAAATTAGTTCTCAACATTTTGTTAGATATTTATGCCCACAACGGTATAATGAAATTCCATTTCAAATAAGAGTGATAAGACAAAAAAATTGTTTTAAGTGCAGCTTTGAAAATTACTTTCTGGAAAACACCCAAGTTTTGTATATTTGTATTTGTAGTTTATATAGTATCTGGTCTAGTTTTATGATGTATTGTATTTGTGCGATTTTAAAATACTATGTGTGTTTGTCATTTCTCTTTTGCATTTTCATTAGATTATATGGTGTGCTCTTGCTAATTATTTAGCCTAGAATAAAGGCATTTTGCAATAATTATACTAGGAATATGTATGTAGGCACTAAATAATCGTAGAACATAAAAGGCACATATACGGGTATCCCATACCTAGGTGCGTAAAAAAGAAGCAGTAATGTGATTACTATTAGTTACAGGATAATATTTAACAATATTGTGCTAGATTAATTTTATTGAAAATATGGAAAGAAAGAAATGAACTGAATATATTCAATCCTTTTATTATACAGGCTCTTGAAGGTTTTGTTAGGAATTTGTCACCAATTTGTATATATTTAGGGGTCCTTTGGTTGGAGAAAACACACTAGCAAATTCGGCATCACTATTGTCTATTATGATACCTCTATACCTATAGTGACATATTACCGCCTACCTATTTTGATAAACTAGATATTGAAAGGTTTTTGCTTTGATATTTCATTTTCCTTTAAAAAAAAACGAATGAGGCGTCTAATTGCTGAGCTTTAACTGAAAGCCATTAAATATAATGTATGTGTGAAGAAAAAAGTAAGTAAACTGCAAGTTAATTTTTGATTGAAAATATTGGCCAAAAACATTATCAGTCATAATAGTCGCGCTAAAAGTAATATTAGGCCAATTAACGTTTCAAACTACAAAAATATAGTAAGTAGACTGCAAGTTAATTTTTGATTGAAAATATT
>MU188847.1:0-23967 GCA_016904865.1 Pissodes strobi
CAAATACCGTGCATCATTTAAACTATCCATTCTTCGTAGTGAAAGAGAAAAATACCTTTGTTCATCTTTGTGGCCTATAGGTATACTTGTAAACCATTTTCTCAATCTTCAGCGCCAACGATAAATGGCAACAAAATTAACAAAGAAAAATATATTAAACACTCGGTTGAACAGAGACTCAGGGTTCTTCACGTCAATGTCAGATCTCTTAGACATAAAATCAATGAAATGGAAGCTTTCCTCTTTGATAAAAATGTTGATATCTTGTGTGTCTCAGAGCACTGGTTGAATGAAGGGGAAGTGAATTCTGTGTGTCTTACTGGCTTTAAAGTGGCTGCCTACTCAACCAGGAAACAACACACTGGTGGAGGTACTATGATTTTCGTCAGAGAGCGTTTAGCGACAGGCGCAGCAGTTGTGAACTCTCCTATTAATGTTGACAAATGTATCGAGTATTGTTCTGTATTTGTACCCATATATAATATTTATGTTTTAGCTTTTTACCGCTCACCCTCCGGCGGCCTTGACACCTTCTTATTAGCAGTAGAAGATATATTGTCAGGATTTAGGTCTAACGCAAACCTAATAATTGCAGGGGATGTTAACATAAAATTCAACACAGCTCAATATGAAACAATTAGGTTCTGTGACACCATGGTGAGCTTTGGTCTTGAACAGACAATTTTCCAACCAACACGATTAGAGTCGTGTCTTGATAATGTTTTCTTGAGCTCAGGTGTGCATCTCTGTTCTGCAAGTGTGGTTGAAATGAATTTGTCGGACCATAGGGGTCAGTTGGTGGAGTGTAGAACCTTAGCACTTGGGTTGAATTCTATCCAATTACCAAAAATATGCAGACCCATAACACAAGGGGGACTCTTTGTTTTTTTTAACCTAATAAATAATATCAGTTGGGATTTTATTGCAAATGACAGCGATGCTAATGAGGGATTTAAGCTTTTCATGGGGTTGATTGGGAATGCTTTTCTTGAGGCTTTCCCGGAGAAGTCGTACACTGTTAGGAATGATGGTTCGGGTGGGATCAGTTGGTTTGGTGACGATCTTAGAGAGATGAGGGAGCACCTCAGTTTTCTGGGAGAGTTGCGGGACCAATATGGTTTTGCTGGAATTGCACAGGAGTACAAAGCTTATAAAGAACTTTACAAGGAGGCCATTAAAAAGTCGAAAATAAGTGCAAATGACAACTTAATTCGCTCGTCAATAAATCCACAAAAAACCATGTGGAAAATAATAAATAGTCAAAGAGGCAAAAATAAGGAGTCTCCCAAAACTAATATCACTCCCAATGATTTCAATGTCTATTTCTCCAGAATAGCTGGTGAAATTGTACGAAATATTCCCCATTCGGATCATGACCCGCTTGATTACCTCAAAGATTTTGCAATGCCTGCCGATTCTTTCTACTTTGGTGAGGTAACGTTCAATGAAATAAGGGATATTGTTAATAACCTAAAAAACAAGGAGAGTCGTGACATATATGGTTTAAATATAAAAGTAATTAAATCAATAAAATAAATTATAATAATACCTTTAACAAAATTGATCAACCAAAGTTTAAAGCAAAATGTATTTCCGGATGTGCTCAAAGCGGCTATTGTTACACCAATATTCAAAAAAGGAGATTCCTCACTACCCGAAAGTTATAGGCCAATATCCCTTCTACCAATCATCTCTAAAATTGTCGAAAAATGCATGCCTGTTAGAATAGTACATTATTTTGAATCGAAGTCTCTCTTTTCTCGGAATCAATTTGGCTTTAGGAAACATAAGAATACAGTTCTGGGAATTATAAATCTTTTCTCATATATAATAGAAGCCTTTCACAGTAGGGAGTACGGCTTGGTCTTGTTCTGTGATCTCAGCAAGGCTTTCGACTGCGTCGACCACGATATCCTTTTGAAAAAATTCAGCTGCTACAACTTTAGCACTGACAGCATAAGACTCATCAAGTCTTACCTTCGATGCCGGTACCAGACGGTCCGTTTGGCTGGTGTGGCATCGGCAAAGAGTGAGATCAACATAGGGGTGCCTCAGGGATTTATTCTGGGTCCTATTCTCTTTTTGGTGTACATAAATGACCTTCCCTGTAGTGAAACTGTGGCAGGTTATACTCTTTTTGCCGATGACACAACAGTCTTATATTCGGCTGATACATTACGGGAATCCCTTGCTGGATCCATGGGGGCGCAGGAGAGAGCCAATAGATGGTTCTGCTCAAATAGGCTTTTGCTGAATGCAGATAAGACGAGCCGAGTCGTGTTCACCATGAGAGAGCTTTCAGGGTTTGAGAATCCCTTGGAGGTACGTTTCTTGGGAGTAGTCCTTGACCCCAAGCTGCAATGGGGGAATCATATTGACGTCCTTTCGGGAAAACTCACTAGGGGCCTGTATGTGCTTCGCAGCTTAAGCCAATGTGTCTCAGCTGATGTATTACGAACATCTTATTTTGCCATTTTTCACTCCCATCTTTCGTATGCGATACTTGCGTGGGGGCATTCGGCTGGGGTATTAAGGGTATTTGGGCTGCAGAGGAGAGCTATGCGGATTGTGAGTGGAATGGGATACAGGGATGATTGTAGGGACGCATATGTGTGTTTGCGGGTGTTGACTGTGCCTTGTATATATATATTGGAGTGCCTACTGTATGTTAAGCAGAATTTGGATCTCTATCGGGTTCATGAGGACATACATTCCTATAGAACTCGTGCCAGACATAATTTGGTGCCTGCATGTTGGCGCTTAAGAAGGTGTCAAGACGGTCCAGGATACTGGGCAATTAAGTTTTTTAATATTTTACCTGATAGTGTTAAGTCTCTTAGTTTTAAGCATTTTAAATCGAGGGTGAAGGAGTATTTGTTACAAAGGGCTTTTTACTCTATTGACGAATATTTTGGATCCAATTTTAACTTGGCTTTTGACCCTTGAACATTTTAATTTTGTATTCACATTTGCGAATATTTCTTTTATTAATAACCATGTAAAATTTGTTTGTAACTCTGAAAAGTATTGTCTTTTTTATAATTGAACTTTGTGTAGTGGATAGTTCCAATTTTTATCATTTTTTTCTTCCTGACATGTGTAAGCTATTGTATTAACATGAATAAAGTATTGAGTATTGAGAGAAGAGCTATTGGTCGAAAATTGGAAGGACTGTTATAGTCCCCACCTTTGTGAATAGGAACAATAATTGCTTGTTTAAGGCAATCAGGAAATGTGTTTGTGGTGAATGAATCATTTACTGCATCTACAAATGCCTGAAGGGCATTGGCTGGCAAAGCCGAGAACACCTTTATAGATATCCTATCCCATCCTGCCGAGGTTTTATTTTTAATTTTTTTTTATTACATCCCTCACCTCCAGAGGATTAAGGAAAAAAGTCTCATTCACACATACATGTCTCATATAATCCTCGTCTCTATATCCACTAAAAATATTATTTGTTTAATGCTACAGTAATATGAGTTTAGCATGTCCGCATGTAAGTTTGAATCCATTTGGAGTTGCAGTGTGCCTTCCCAATAGCTCATCAACAATATACCATGATTCTTTGGATTTATTTGGAGACTCATCAATTCTTCTACGATAGTATAAACTTTTAGAAAGAGCAATCGTTCTTCTATAAATCCTCCTATAATTATTGATGTAGGGCTCTCATATTTTTCCCTGAAACTTTTAAACCTTTTGTGTACCATGGCTTAGTTTTTTAGGTTTTTTCATAACAATTGGGAATGCTTTATTAAATTTATTGAACATAGCACAATGAAAATGTTCCAATTTATTCTCTGCATCCAGAACATTATCCCAATTAGTATCCTGGCAAAGAGTCCCAAACCTTATAAAATGTCTCCTAGTATAAAGTCTGCCATATTTAGCCTTTGTTTTATTCTTAGATTTAAATAAGGTTATATTAAATGAGACAGACATGATATGAGAGTCCCGCGTTTGTACATTGGCAAATAATATTGGCACTACCCAAATTCGAACATGCATAATCAATTAATGAGGATGAATGATCTGTAATTCGTGTTGGTTGCTCAACATGCATGTTCAAATTAAAAGCCCTCAACAGATTGCACAATGATTCTTGGACTGATTTAAAAAGTCTATGTTAAAATCCCCAGAAACAATAACATTAGCACTGACTGAAATATGTGACATTAAGGCATCCAATTTTTTCAAAAAAAGATCACAATTTTCAGAGGGAGTTCATTTTTTTGCAGTACGCTACTGAAAACTCAAACACTCTTTCCTTCAGAAGGAAGTCAAAATTTATTATTGGGAGGAAAGAATAACAAGAAACAAATTCCTTATGCATCAATATACAAATGCCTCCCTGACGGAACTCGCTTCGAGAAAACTTTGACACAACAGTATAGTCTACCTAAACATTTTGAAAATAAATTGCTAATGAGATTCACACAGACTGACCTTCTTAAGATAATAATAATGTTCAATACGTTTTGTCAATATTTCTTGATCAAGGCAGAAACTGTCCACTCAGTTAAGCTCAGAATTAAATTTTAGTTAGGACACAGTCATAATAGTCTACGATTTCATATAAATTTGTCATCAGTAAATCGGATACCGCTCCCAAACCGAAAAAGTTCTTCAAGAGCCGCGATTCCAGCCAGGATGCGAACAGCAGCACTCCGAGTTACCAGCCACCGAGTAACTGCGGCACTTCCTCCAAAAGGGCGCGTACGACCACTTACGAGCCAAGTGACAGGTACATTTAAAATAGTGGTTTTACTAGTTTTAGCATTTTATTAAAAAATGTTTTACTAGATATAAGGTGCTTATGTTTTTGGTAATTTCTTACTTGCGATGACAAAACTAACCAGCACCTTGTGTAAAGTACATGATATGCAATGCCAAAAGGTACTAGTCATAAAATACAATTTGAACAAAAAATGTAACTTGTGAATCTAAAATTATAAAAACAGATAAAAAATTAAATTAATCACCTAATTTTTAGGCACAATATGAGGTAACAAAATTACGAGATTTTTAATCTAAATGATGATTTGTTGCTTTAGACAAACCAGAGGCAACTCGTCGCCGAAAAAGTTCTTCTCGTCGAAAAACTCCCACGAGAAGGTCGTCCTGACCCTGAACCAGCCAAACAAACGCAGAAATTCGGACCGAAGCGACACCAGCGAACCCTCGAAACCGCCCATTGTTCTCAGAATATGCCGGGGCAAGTCGCAGCTAGTCAATGACACAGACGAATTAGAGAAGACGATCACTCCAAGGTCATTAATTGATATGTTTATTTCAAATATTATTTAATTAACTTGCAAGGGTTATGCATTTTTTTGGTCGGGTCATAGTCATGACCTTAACCTGTTTTGTTTGTAATTATGGGGTATCATGCTAAAAAAAAACACGTCAATCGTGATCGTCTATCCTGAGCAGGTAATTACCCCTTGGATGCGCCCCTTGACTAAGATATTTTGGTAGGAATACGTCGAATTAAGCAAGATTCTGTCGTTTTACAGTTCGACTCCCTCCACTTCACCTTCCGGGTCTCCACGAGCCTTGCGCGAGACGTCCAATTCTCAACAACTTTCGCAGACGACACCCCCTCGTCCATCCAATTGCCGTATAACGCGTAGCGCGCGTCGTAGCATGCAAATGGACCCCAGCAGCAGTCCCGCGACCGCCGACACTCCCACGGAGTTCACTTTATTTCCCACCTCCAAAAAAGGTAAACAAAACACAATTTAGTACCAGTGGTTGTCACTTTTCATAGGATTGATACTTTTGTTAGCTTTATGGTCCATTTAAAGAATATTAATCTCTTCTTTAGAAACAGTTGAGAGCGACCTGTCGCCCCAGTACGTGCCCGCCGAGAAATTCGAAGAGGAGCGCAGGGCGTTGTACGCCAGTCTCCTTAAACCGGACTCGCCAAAACCAGCGGAAGAAGTGGCGCCGCCGCCAGAAGACCTACAGGAACACGAGGTGGTGAAGGAGGAGGACCTGGTAAAGGAAGAAGTGGCAATGGAGGAACTTCTAGAGGACAATCAGCAGATGATCGAAGAAGACGTTCCGACGGAACCACCAGCTCAGGAGGACATTGCGGCAGACAAGAGTATCGAAGAGACGATGGCAGAGTTGCACGGGGGCGTCGAGAGCGCCTTGACGACTTTGGAGGACAAGGTCGACGATGTTCAGCTGGTAAGTGTGAAAAATAGTTAAATATTCAATACGCCTCATCTATTCTTAGCTATCTAAAAAAGTTATAAAATTAATGTATTTAACGATCTGATAACGATGGTCTAAGTAACTGCTGATCCAAGATAGAAGCACTCCCGTAATTTGAAGCTTTTGTAACTTTGCCAAAAGGACTTTGTGATTCACCCTGTCAAAGGCCTTAGAGAAGTCCGTGTATACAGTGGACCACACTGCCCCGCTCAAGGGTTCTGGAAAGAAAGTCTGTATAAAAGAGTAAATTTAACTCAGTGAAACGTTTGGAACGGAAACCAAATTGTTGTTCATTTAATTCTGGAGTCAGTAGCTTAGTTACCAGATTTTCAAAGAGTTTTGGTATGGTGCTAAGGTTGAATATAGATCTGTAGTTAGTAATATTCGCTCTGTCTCCCTGCTTGTGAATTGGAATTATATATCCTACCTTCCAGCAATCAGAAAACAAACCAGTTTTAAGTGATCCATTAAAAATTATGAACAAAGGACGAGACAATACAAAACTACATGCTCTAGGAAGAGACGGGGAGATACCGTCCGGTCCTGGACCCTTTGTAAAGATTAATCTGGATAATATATAGCAGAAATGGTAATGCAACAATCAGGTATAGACATTGAAGTCTCCAGTTAGCACCCATCCTGTCCAAAACTGCGGCTAACCCACTTAAGAAAATGGTCTGATCACGCCTTGGGGATCTATAAATTGTTATGATTTGTATGTTATTGCAAAGAACATCCGCAACTTCAAAATGAAGCTCCTGAGACATAGCAATAACATCAAAAGGCAGCGGCCGCACTTCAAGCGACTGATTAACAAAAATTGCTACACGACCGTGACCATGGTCAGTCCAACCAAAGCCAGAGGCAGTAACAAAACCACTAATGTGTGTGCAACCCAGTTCATCTGGTTTTAACCAGTGTTCGTTAATACATAAAATATCAAAATGATTATCCTTGAGGAGTGATTCCAACAAAAAAGTTTTATTTCTAAGACAAATACTAAAGCAACTAATTTTTTCAAATTTAAGACGTCACTCTTTATACAATATTACGGGGTATAAAAGTAATTCCTAACTTTTCCGGATTGAAAGTACCAAGTAAAAAAACCTCATGTCCAACCGTTCCCATAAGCTCGTTCCACTGTTTGGCGGTTTCTAAGAATAAAATAAGAGTTATGTTGCTTACCTTTTATTTAATGCAAGAATATTTTAGTGAAGGTTTTAATATGTGATTTGATTGTTGATACTATTATTTCACGGCAAAAGAAAAATCGAACATTCTTGCCGAAATATTTGCATCAAATTCTACCTTAAGCTGCGTACACATCTGAGAATTCGGGTCGAATGAGCAAGTCGGATGCGACATCGCGTATACATGTGAGCGGGACACACGAGCGAGACATATGAGCTTTTATTCAGACTGATCTATCAATTCAAACTACTCAGTTCACTTTCAAATATGGCAGATGAAAGTCTGGAGGTGGCTAGCGTTAGTTGTATTCCTGTTCCGATACCCTTCTGTAGCATACCTTCAAGCTTTCCACTTTCCTCTGTAAGTCTTCTATATCTTTATCATATGTTTGTGCGATCATCCGCCAAGCATCCTCGTCTTCACTTTGTTGAAATAATTAAGATGTCGAGGATTCAATAATATTACCTTCTGACGATTAGATCGATTATTTCGAAACACTGTTCTCGCGTAATATCTATCGTCGCGCCCTCGTATCCTTTCTTATCCATGTATGTTCAATTACTGAAGTTCTGCGTTCAGCACGCTCGCCGTCAATACTGAGCAGGGCTGAGCCCGTTCGCCGCGCGGGCTCTCTTTGATGTATCGACAACATTTGGATCGGACCGAGCCTGTTCGGCGCATGATGCTCAGTCGTCCACATCTGAAAGCTCATTCGGCCCGAATGAGCTTTAGATGACCAAGACCCCCAATTATCCCGAGAGTGAATTCCTCAATGCCAGGTTTGGTATTTCGTCAACGCGAAGTGAAACGAATACTTAAAAGCTTAGACGCTAACAAGGCCACAAAAAAACGATTCCAAATAACTACTGCCTAATTGCCTTAGTCCATGTCCAAAGTTATGAAGAAACTGATCATCGAACAGCTCTTAAAATATATCAAATCGGCAGGTATTATAAGCGATCGCCAGTATGGCTTCCGCAAGCACACAGATCAACGGATGATCTCCTGACCTACGTGACCTACCTGTGGACCAATGCCATCGAGAGCTCTTGACATATCCAAAGCATTTGATAGGATGTGGCATGACAGATTGTTAATCAAATTGACAGCATAGGGACTACCACGAGCACTACTTCTATGGCTTTCCAATTTCTTAAGGAATCGAATCATCTGAGTTGGTATTGATGAACATATATCGGAGGAATATAAAATCAATGCCGGAGTCCTCAAGGGTGTATACTATTATCTCCCACATTGTTCTTGCTCTATATCAACGATTTCTTAGACAGGACAAACAATTATTCTATTTACAGCTTTGCAGACGACAGCACTTTTATATCCTCATTCATGTCGCGGACACCAGGTTCGCAACTCGACGAGAAAAATCAGATTGCTGCCATAAATAAGGATATGAACGCCGTCGTGGAATGGTGTGAGGAAAATAAAGTCTAGTTTAACGCAGGAAAGACTCAAGCAGCTGTCTTCTCGACAAAAAGCAAACGCCGCAGGACCTGACTTATCAATGACAGGATAAATACTGACCCTGGCCTCATCCATAAGCTTGTTGGACATCAACGTGGAAAACAACATGTCTTGGCTTAATCACGTCATCAAAATCGCCAAGACAGGAGCACATAAGCTCATCAACTCTTACTGCTCTATAAGGCCCAGATAAAACCCTAAACTGGAATATTGTTCCCATGTGTGGAGCTCGGCACTCAAAGACTTGCTCAAGATACTGGGCTCTATACAGAGGAGAGTAATCTGTCTTGTGGATGACCTACAGTTAACTAAAGACCTTGATAGCCTTGAACATCGAAGAAAAGTGGCGGATCTATTTCTTTACTATCGATACTACTACAGAAGATGTTCGAACGAGTTGGCACTTATGATTCCGCCCAGAGTTATGCTAAACAGAAACAACCCTCAGACACAAGTCAACATACGATTCAGTTGCGAACACCTAGGACGTTCCGGTTTTGGGACTCCTTTGTCTGGAGGACTGCCTCGCTCTGGAATGGACTTCCGAGTAATGAATGAGTGCAACGTCCATCATCTTTTCCGCACACACACACACACACGCCGGTCGTTCGTTCGTGGTATAGGATTTGCCCTTTCGTGTGTGTGTGTGTGCCGAACATATTTATTTATTTATTTATTGACGGATAAACCATTTTACAAATTAACAATATAAGAACTATAGTATACATTAATTTAAAGAAAAATAACTCATGTCAAAAACCACCAATCTATGCTTCCAGATATTAATTTATATAAAAAACTTATATCTATTACTTTTTTTCTATTCTCTACAGATGGTAAACTTGCTAAAGTGCTTATTTTAGAATAAGTATAATCTGCTCTTCGCGGTCCTCTATTATAAGCAGAAACGCGTAAAAATTTGTTCTGAACGGCTTCAATTTGGTCAACATAAGTACGGTAGTGCGGGCTCCAAACCAAACAACCATATTCTAAAATTGGTCTTACCAATGAACAATATAATAATCCTAAAAGTGTGTGGAGTAAAGCCCACAGCTACCCTGCACATAAAACCCAACTGCTTCAAAGACCTAGCAATGACAGAATCCACATGAGGCTGAAATGACAATCTAATGCAATCTAAAATAGCCCCCAAATCCGTGATCTGCTGTACTCTTTTAACCTCGTTTTCATTGTTAAGGTAATTATTTATAAATGGTTTGGAAAGTCTGGAAAAAGTTATGGTACAGCATTTCCCAACGTTCAGGCTCATATCGTTAGCCAGACACCAATCACAGAAGCTGTCCAAATCACACTGCAACCGATCAAAATCAATCTTTGACTTCACTATCTTGAAAAGCTTCAAGTCATCCGCAAACATCTCAAAATCGCTATGCTTATTAACATTTCTGATATCGTTCACAAAAAGATCGAACAATATTGGACCACAGTGCGACCCTTGCGGGACTCCAGAAGGCACCTCGATGACTCTGGACAAGTGTCCCGCAATTTTTACACACTGTGTGCTGGGTGACAAAAAGCTCTCCAACCAACGAAGAAGGCTGTTGGAAAACCCCAGAGCCTTAAGCTTTCTAGTGAGCAGCACCAGGTTGACCCTGTCAAAAGCCTTTGAGAAGTCTGGTACCTGCCCTCAAATGCAGTAACAATCTGGTGATGGTATTCAATCAGATTGGTATCCACCAGATCTTCCCTTCACGAATCCATGCTGTTCCTTAGCAATCATTCTTTGACATGACCATGAAAGATGTTTAGTAAAAAGAAAAATCAAAAGCTTTAGGGATCTCAGACTGAGTACAAACAGCTCTATAATTAAAAAGACAGACGGTATACCATCAGGATCATATGTAAACTAGGAGGGCAATTCATAAATTCTATCAATAATATCAACGACCGAGACTTTAAAGTTAGCTATATCTAAAGTTTGTTTAAAATTAAATTCAGTATCAATATCGTGCTTTGGAGCATAAACTGATGAAAAGAAATCTGCAAAAAGATCAACTATACCCTCCAAACTATTAGGAAGTTTTACTGTGGCAGTTCTCTATATGTATATTTGGAATAAATTGAATTAATGTAATGATGAAACAAATATTGTTTTGACAATCTGAAAATTCAAATTCAAATTCAAAATGCTTTATTGTCTCGAACAAAATTCATTGATAAAGCTGAGGAAAAAAAGGTAATATAAACCTATGGACTACTAATTAAAACCTACTGTCAATCAGTGCAAACAACTTAATCAATACGTAAGTAATTACAGACGATTCTTACACGCTAATTTCTAATTTAAAATATCAAACAAGAATGACATAATTATCAAAAGCATAAAATGTTTACAGACAAGACAACATAAAAACACAGTGTCAAAAACCAAACAGTACAATAATTAAAATACATCTTTCAAGAACTCATCCACACCATAGTAAGCTCTCGCACACAGAAGCTCCTTAACTGTTTTCCTAAATTTCGTTAGATTAGATATCTGTCTAATCCCTTGGGGCAGGTGGTTATACAGTTTCTTGCTATTAAATATTAGCGAGTTTCTAATTTTAGAGGATGTGGGTATTGGAAGTGAAATTTTGTGTGGGTCCCTTAACCCGTATGCATGGTTAGTTACCAATTGAGGCTTGTGCTTTTTATAAATCAAACATACCGTTTCCAAAATGAACAAGGAGGGCAAAGTCAGAATTCCATGCTCCAAAAATAAAGGTCTACAAGACTCACGCACCCCGGCCTTAAACATATACCTTACAGCTCTCTTCTGCAGAACGAACACACTCTGAAATAATTGCCCCGAACATGAACCCCAGAAACAAATTCCGTACCACAAATGAGATTCGATTAGAGCAAAGTAAGAGGATCTGACTGTATTAGGGCTAAATTGGTCTGAGATTGATCTGATGGCGTAACAATTTGAAGCCAATCGTGATCTTAGGGAACCAATATGACACTCAAATTTAAGCCGGTCATCGATGCACAGTCCCAAGAACCTGTTGTCAGTAACGTTTTTCAGCAAGCCATCACCCATACGAATCTCCCCAAGTTCACTGCCAAACGACATAACACTGGTTTTCGATACATTTAAAGAAAGCCTATTGGCATCACACCAGGTCTTAATCTTTTTTAAGTCGCAATTAACAGTATCGTTTAATATATTGATATTTCTATCATGCCACAATATTGTGGCGTCATCTGCAAACAGAGTAAACTTACCATGCACGTCAAGATCTGCAAAATCATTCACGTACAGCAAGAACAATTGCTCTCTTACTCACTTTATAAAAAATTGTGGAAAGATTGGTCAAAAAGCGAGTTGTGGGGTTTCTGGGTAGACACGGAGTGTTGAGGTTTGAACAGTTTGGCTTCCAGGCGGGGAGGAGTACGAGTGATGCAATATTCTCGTTTCTGGAAAATTTGTATATGAGTCTTAATGAAGGGGAAGTGGCTGCGGCAGTTTTCTGTGATTTATCAAAAGCTTTTGATTGTGTGAATCACAGGATACTGCTGCATAAGCTTGCCCTTTATGGATTCAGGGGTAGGACGCATGATTGGTTTGGATCATATCTGTCGGATCGAAGACAGAATGTTATAGTTTGCTGCCTGGTCCCGATCACCACCTTTAAATTGGGGAATAACTGTAGCAACCTTTAAACAAGCTGGAAAATTGCCATTGCAAAAAGAATGGTTTATACACTCCACCAGAACACCCAGTGCATCATCCGGCAGCTCCAAAAATATCCTAATCGAGATTCCATCCCATCCTGACGCTCCGCTTCTCTTGATTTTAGAGATAGTACTTTTAAGCTCTTCGATATCGGTGGGGGATAAAAAGAAAGAATCTGGGACATTAATATTTCCCAGGAACTGTGAAAAACAGACATTTGAAGGCATTACGCCAGACAGTGATGCAGCTATGGAACAAAAAAAGCCGTTCATCTCCTCGGCGGATAATTTGGAGTCCCCACATGTAGTCCCACAACTCCTTCCCCGCAACTCGTTGACAATCTTCCACGTTTCTCACTGTCTATTGCTGGAGTATGCGATTCTATTGCCATAGTATAGGTGCTTTGCAGACCTAACAGTATGCCTATAAACTCGTCTATACTTGGAAAAATAGGCCATAAAATGTTCATTATCCAAAAAGTACTTCCTAATATAATGAAGAGACCGCATATTCTTAGCAGAAATTTTCAGTCCCTTAGTGATCCATGGTTTTTTGTTTTTTTGTTTTAAAGATCTAACAGGAAATGAATAATTAAAGTTGTCACACAGTATCCCATAAAATGAACGCAAAGGACTGTTCAATGCCAAGACAGGCTGCCAATTAGTAGCAGCACACAATTGCGAGAACCTACCATAGTTTGCTCTTGTGTACAACCTACCCTTAAGCCTAGTTTTTTTTCTCTCGTTCCACATTTAATACTAAAGCTACATGAAATCGCCTCATGATCCGACAAGCCCGCTCGAATAACGTCACACTTAACCATGTCTCTATCAAAATTTGAACACATGTAATTCAGTAAGGTAGACGAGTGTGCAGTGGTTCGAGTGGGCCTATCGACAAACATGTGCAAATTAAATGAGTCAAGCAAACATTTCAATCTCTGCACATCGTTACCAAGTGTGTCAAAAAAATTAAAATTAAAATCACCACACAATATCACAGGTGAACCCACCGGCAGTTGTGTCAATACAATTTCTAATTTAAGCAAAAATTCACCTGTACAGCCAGTAGGTGCTCTATATAGACATAAAATAAATAGGTTTATCTTCTTGCAAAAAACAACTGATAACTCAAACGTTTTTTCTTCAATCAAATGAATAAACTTTTCGAAGCTAGAGAAATTATATGATCTTAAAATACTATCACGAACGAGTATTAACACACCTCCATGGGAAGTCTCAGAACGACAGAACTTATTTAACAAACTATAATCTGATAGTGAAAATGGTTCGTCAGGCTTTAACCAGTGCTCACAAAGAAGCACAACGTCAGGATATAAAAGACTATCTAAAAATATTTCAAGTTCGTCAACCTTGTACCTGACAGATTGTATGTTGAGAAATACTAAGGAGAGATTAGTATTAATGGAACGCGCTCTAAAAAATCCGTACTATCTGTATTTTCCTTCCAGCCAAGCCCAGAGGCCACCGATGGCTCTGAGATGTTCAAAATCCTACTTTCTTCACGGTCAGTCTCAGAGATTAACCCACTCACAGAAGTAACGAAATTTGGCGACTGAACATTGGATTTAACTATATTGGTACAACTCACAGAGACTAAGACTATATTTGACAAAAAATAATCAGTTACATTTAGATACAGCGTCAGCAACTTACAGAGTGATTTTTTATTATGCCTGTATCTATTACAATCTTTAAAATTTTCTATAATTCTAACAGAAGACTTTTGGCGTTCTCTATATTTCCTAAAATAGTTTTGCATTTTTTTGCACAGGACCTTATTTTTGTGCACACTAGTATCACATGAGTAACTAAATATGAGATTTGTTGCTTTGCCAAGAGAAAAAAGTTGTTTCAAATTTGAAACCCTAAACTGAAAGTCAATATGCAACAGGATAATTATAACGTCATTCCTATTAAAGTCTAGTGTGGCTCGAAAAATAGTCTTACATATTTCCTCCACAGGTGAATTCGAGCAAACAATTCCAGTCACATTGTAGAGATCATTATCCAAGAACAACCTGAGCGACCTAGAACAATTTCTAGCAGTTTGATCACCCACTACTAGGACGTTTCTTCTTTTAAAACACTTCAAGGTCTCATTCATATGAGCATCTCTATGAGGTACAGCGCCCCTACTTATATTGCCCAGCGATAGGGAGAGATCCCCGCCGATGACACCAACAACATTCTCATCAGCGCTCAGCCGTTCACATTGCTCTTCCTCAACATTAGGCCCTGATACGCAAGAACCCAAAGTCTGAAATTGCGCTCTCATACTCTGAACCTCCAAATAGTAGGCCTGGCATTCATTTTCTAATGTTCGTATTGAGACTACCATGCTTTTATTTATCTCATTAAGTTCAGCAATATCATTCTGGAGGTTTCTGCACCTCTCAGAATGCGACAAAATATCCGACTCTAGAGATGCTTTCTGATTTAAAACATTGGTGTGTTTGTTACGCAACTTTAAAAGTTCTTCTTGTGTGTTATTCAGACTATCCACCAGAGCTGTTTCCATATCGGCCGGTGTTTTGGTCAATACTACCCTTTCCTCCGTCTGAGTTTCATAATTTCTCGTTCTTGGTGTTGTCTGAGTTTGTTTGGTACTCAGTGTTAAAGCTGATTGAGTCTCAGCATCAACAACGTTAACCCTGGATGAATTAATTATATCATTCTTTTCATCAACCTGTCTCTGAAGCTCACCAATTTGTTGTCTGTATGTGTCGATTTCGGCCAGCAATTTTGTCTCTATTTCAATAGCATCCTCCTCAATCGCAGTTGAATTCCTTTTTATTCGTTTAATATATTCATCCTTAGTTTGCAGTTCCTTCTTTAACTCCTGGACAATAGTCTGGAGAGCATTTATTGTGCCAATCTCTTCATTTTCAGCATTGGTCTCGCAGTCTTCAGAGCACCATATCAGGTTCTGGTTTATGACCCTATAATTTCTGGTTCTCTTCCAGCAACTAGGATGAAAGATGTTGTTACATGTCACGCATATCCAGTTGTTATTAGTTTTGCTTTTGCAGCATTTGAACATCTCAGCCATTGCTTCATATATTTAGGGAAACACACTTGGACGATATAATGTAATTTCCTAGATTTAATATTTTCTGCTTGAAATACAATTTCAAGTCCGGACCTGCCCTGTTAAAATTCGACATAGTACCATAATAAAGGGGATTCCCGTTGACGTCACAACAGAGATAAGTAAATTGATTACTAAACAAGGAACACACAAACGTAAACAAAGTTTCGACAACCCATTGTCCAAAAAAAAAAACAAAGAAAAAGTGTGGATCTATTTAAATTTATCTGAGTGGGATTTTTTGTTTATCATTTAAATGTCGCCAATATTATTAAAGGTCAGATAGAAATGCCTGTTAAATGTCCAATATCCATGTTACTTGCAGTATTGCAAAAAAAAATAATGAACTGGAAGGCACACCATTTATCCTTCACAATGGCACTAATTCCGAGTCGTCAGTACAACTATAGCCTTAGAAAAACTACACTTTACCGGAGCCATACAAAACACGACTACTGACTAATAAAATAACAACAAATGTGAATATTTAAATAAATAAATAAAAATCAATATAAAATCGGTATTATCGGTTTACTCGCGAGGGTGGATTCTGGCAAAATCCGTTCTGTAAAGTTCCTATAAGTTGGTTAAGAATTTTCCATTTATTCTGCTAATTTTAGAGTATCTCATCAAACTTTGCACAATCTGAAATCAAACTGTCGTTAATTGACATATTCGGGCGTTTTAAGTGAGACTTGTTTTTACGTATATTTTAACGACCTATCTCATAACATAGGAAACAGTTTGGTTAATTTGTGCTACATAAGTTTGCTTTGATACTTGCAAAAGTTATGTTAGTTTGGGTCCAAACAAATATCGAAAACAACTAAGAAAACAGTTGGTAAAATGATAAGAAAATAGTTAAAAAAATACACATAATTAATACACTGTCACAAATCTCGCCTTCATCCAAGGTTATAGTTGCGGGTGACTTTAATGTTAATTTTGGGGATCAGCAAAACATTAACTCAGTTCTGCTTAATAATATTCTTATATCCCATGGTTTAAAAATGCATGTAACTTCACCCACGCGTATTTGCAGCGGATCGTCGAGTATTATTGATTACATGTGTTCGGATTGTAGTGTTGTATGTTGTTCAGTTGTGAGTGCCAATATTTCTGATCATGAAGCAGTTTTAGCTTTTTTTGAACACCTTAACGTTGAAAATAAGACTCAACGAAGAAGAGGAAGAATATTTAGTAGTGGTAATTTTTGTAAATTTCGTCAGTTGTGTCAGAATGTTAACTGGTTGGGAATAAGGCAGTCTCCAGAGCCTTTGGTATCGTTCCATTCGGTTGTACTGGATGTTTTTAACAGAGCATTTCCATTGAGATGGATCAAGCATAAGCCAAGAAAGAAGAAACCTTGGCTTACGGAGGGTTTAAGAATTTCTGCTAGAAACTTGCGCTGCCTTAATACCATTAAAAAGTTTTTCCTGAACAATCCTATCTTTTGCAATAGATATCGTAATATTTATCGTCGATTGGTGAAAGCAGCTAAGGAACTTCACTACAGCAGTAGGCTGTCGGAGGCTAAAAATAAGCAAAAGGAATCCTGGTCTATTGTGGGAGAAGTGTGTAACCGTTCCATGCAGCATGGTTGTCGCGAAATGGATGTAGATTCCAACACATTAAATTCATTTTATTGTGGTGTGGCTGGTAGTTTAACTGATAAAATTTGATCCTCTAAATTATCTCGCACACGTATCTGTTGCAGATTCGTTTTGCTTTACCCCTGTTTTAGAGTGTGAGATCTATGAAGCACTTGGTGATATTAAGAATTCTAAGTCGTGTGGTGACCATGAAATATCTTGCGAATTACTTCGAGCATTGCCTGATGATGCATTGGAGGTCTTGGCATTTGGTATCGACGATTCGTGGTTGACAGGTAGATTTCCTTCCTGCCTAAAATCAGCCAAAGTTATTCCTTTGCATAAGGGTGGCAACTTTCAGGAACCTTCTAACTATCGTCCGATATCTTTGCTTTCGACTGTATCCAAAGTAATTGAAAAGATCGTTAAAGGCAGAATATGGAGTTTCCTTCAATTACACAATCTTGTATCGTCAAGGCAATTTGGGTTTCAGGGTTCCTTGGGAACCCACGATGCTATTTTTGAACTGCTCTTTAGCGTTTACCGCGATCTTAATGATGGTAGGGCAGTGGCTGCGCTATTCTGTGATCTTACCAAGGCCTTTGACTGCGTTAACCATGAAATATTGCTTTCCAAGCTTGAGTTGTATGGATTTAGGGGCTCTTCTCTTGCTTGGTTTCGCACGTATTTGGAGGATCGACGACAGTTTGTTGTTGTGTCAGGTTGTAAGTCAACAGTTTTAGATATCGGAAATGGGGTGCCACAGGGATCTGTTCTGGGACCCCTTCTGTTTTTAATTTACATTAACGATTTTGTTAGTGTCGGGATATCTGGTCGTCTTACGCTTTTTGCGGATGACACCTCTGTTGTATGATGCAATGACTCTGTTCATGCTTTGAGACAGAATGTATCCGGAGACATATTGGAGATAAAGGCCTGGTTTGATTGTAACAAACTTTCCTTAAATATTAATAAAACCCATGTGATGGGTTTCAGATGTGACATGGCGGGGCTGAGTTTGGGCAATGAACCAGTGGATGTAAGGGTTGCTGCTAGGTTTCTGGGAGTTTTCATTGACTGTGAGTTACGATTTAGGGATCACATTATTAACCTAAGCAAGAAATTGTCATCTGCATGTTTTGCAGTGAGAGCTGCTAGGGACGCACTTGGTTCTGGAGTGGCACGAGATGTGTATTTTGCTTTGTTCGATTCACACTTGAGGTGCGGCATACCATTCTGGGGCATGAGTAGCCAGTATTTGCTGAATATCCTGGTTGTTCTTCAGAAGAAAGCAGTGCGTTACATCGTGGGGGTTAGTCAAAGGCAATCATGTCGTCCAATTTTCATAGACAAGAAGATTTTAACATTGACATCTCTCTTTATTCTCGAGACTGCCACTTTAGTCTACAAGAACATAGGTTCGATGGAACGTTTTCCTGGACTGCACAATACTCGTGGCGCTAATAATCGTCTTCTTCCTATCCCTACAAGCACCCTTACCAAAAAATCATTAATTTACGAAAGTAAAAAAAATCTATAATCATCTCCCGACAGATATTAAATCTCTGCATGTTTTGCGATTATTTATAAGTCACTTAAAAAGGTTATTGGTGAGTAAGGCCTATTACACTGTGGCAGAGTTTTATGCCGACTCCTTTGACTGACATCCCTGCGCTGGCGAATGTCGAGTAAATGCTTAGGGGACTTTATCTTCGTATATAAATATTAAATTCATTATTATTTTATTTATAGTTTTTTCTCTGTGTGTCTGTATTTTAAGGTTATATTTCTTGGCATTTTTAATATTGTTAGTATATAACATGTATATTGATGTTTGTTTGATGTCAATTTGTTTACTTAATGATATTTTATTCTTTAAATTAGTTTATTTTTTAGATTATTTTAAAATTGTTTTTGTTTTGTTTCGTGTATATTATGGAATACTTTGTCTAATTATTTTAACCTGCTTTGTGAATGAGAACATTATCTTGCACTAATAAAGCATTTTTGACTTTGACTAATATGTGTGTCATCCATTATTTATGGTGCTGTTTTGTAGGCTGGCCTCGAAGACGACACAGATACGGAAGTAGACCAAATCATTTTCGAACCTTCGGAAAATGAAGAGCGCCCAAAACAATTGTTCCCAGAAGAAGTAGAAGAATCTGTAGAAGCAAAACTGGCGAAGATGGAAGAAGAATCCTTCCAGGAACATGCGGAAGGACCGATGGAAACTATAGAGGACATAGCCCAGGAAATAGAGAATACCAAAGCGACGAAGCCGACCCCGCCCGTTAGAGAACTGAGGAGACGAGGCAGACCAAAGGAAGTGAAAGAAGAGAAAGTCGACCCTCCGAAGGAAAAAAGGATAACGCGTCCCGTGTTGAGAAAGGGCCTGAGAAACAGAAATAGGACGGGTGGCGCTATGGAGGTTGTCACCGAGGAAAAGGAGAAAGTAACGGAAGAAAGAGAAAAGAAACCAAAGGTAAATAATAATAATATTTTTATTTCTATCATCATTTGAGTGTCTTGTATGATCGCAGCAATTTCAAGAGCTGAATGGAATTGTATTTAAATATAGTCTCTTTAGGATGATCCTTTTATGTTTAAAATGTACAATAAGGATTCTAGGGCAAGATTGGACGTTCCTCCCTTCTTTGACCATTAGTTCGATCGGTCGAGTAGGTTACTAGTTTTTTTTTAGTTGGGTTTAGATAGAACTTGCCTATTTGTTTGTAGTTATCTCTTACTTAAAGTAGATAAGAATATTCAAAAACTAACTAGGCTTTGGGTATGACTTATGGTCAGGTTCAGTTCCCATACTGCCAATGAGAATGGAAGCCAAGAGTCCAGTAAAGCAAATCAATTCCTTATTCGTCTGTCATCTTAGAATTATGTGACGCTTACTGACGTTCTAAATTATCCAAACTAAATAAAATGTTGAATTATGCAAAGCCAATCTTACAGGATATATTTAGAGTGTTTATTTTCACATGTCCTCCATAGGTAAAGGAAAAACCAGTTAAAGAAAAAGAAGTCATACCAATAGTGAAAATTAAGCCAATTCCTCTAGATAAAGAAGTAGACGAACTGCCGATTAATAAAATGGACAAGAGGAGCATAGAGGAGGAGTGGAGTACAGATAGTGACTCGAATAGTACAGCACCGGAGTTGGAGGTTAGTTTTCCCTCAAAAATTAATTTATTGTTAGTTTCCTTTAAGGGTTTTTCATTTACTTGGGATATAATAGCACTGAAAATGTGATTAGTTTTATGTAACAACTTCTGGTTAACTAATTCGAAATTTGGTCGAATTATAACCAGGATATGTATTGAGTCGTATTAATAGAAAATTTCGTATTTTTGATCAAGTGATATAATATGTATTTATAATAGGTGAAACAAATAGTTCCCGATCCCGAGATGCCCGTTAATGATATAGAGAAGCACAAGGATAAAATTCTAGATAAGATATTGGAGAAGCCGCCCGAGCCTCCGCCGGTCAAGTTACTGATTTCGAAGAAGAAAGGCAGCATTTTTAAGAGTAGGGCATTGGTAAGCAATGGTTTTTGTTTGCTTCAAGTGTTCTAAAATGACTATCAACTATAGGGATGTGCTTTTAAATAGGAATGTTTATTACTGATATATAACTTCGACTGTATTTGACTGGGCATTTAATAACATTTTATTATACACAGGTCGAAGACGGTTCTAAAAAAAGGAGAGCTAGATATGTACATAAATGGATAGACGACGGTAAGGGAGGAGGGGAAACTCCTGCTAGACCGCCTACGGAAAACGCGGAGCTGGAAGAGGACGACGACGACTTTGCTTTCAAAGGTAAAATGCTTGTTTTAATTACAGACAGATTATTAATTATTGTTTTTTTTTTTATTTCAGGCGATCCTCTCACAAGGGTCATTGCGACTAAAGATGTAGATCAGGATGTGGCGAGTATTAAATGCACAAGAATGGATAAAGGGGTGAGCACCCTAAATAAAATTTAATTTAATTCGTCAACTACTTTACACAACGTTTCAGTTGGTACTTCTCTAATTTTATGCGTGTGTCACTTAAATATATTTTCCTATGTCATTACATAACACTGCGAAAATACTAATAATGTTCTATTTCAGTATTATATGGTTGTCAGAAATGTGAAAAAAGCCCATCAAATTCAAGAGATCGGCGAGTTTCAGGAGTTCAACGACGACGTCGAATACATACTGGACGCTCTGCAGGACAACAATCCAGTTAGTACAAGGTAAGGATACAAAATTTGCAATATCATTTTGGAATATTTTTTAAATTAATTTATGCTTATTCAAGTGTGGTAGTATAAAGTTCTAAATGGTATTTATTTTATTTGTTCATTTAACGTTATCAACATTTGCAAGTATAAGGCGGAGATGCTCGGATAATTCCGATCGATCTTCCTTACAGGTAAGTCGATTGATCTTGTAAGTATACAGAAATTTAACCTGCAGATTGGTCCATAATTTTTAACTTCGTTTTTTATTACCTGATTTAAAGATAGAACAAACGTGTGACAATTTCCCCCTGCCAGGGAATATTCTAGAGCCTAAAGATTTCGAAAAGATGTAGTACAGAGGGAGATATAGAGAATGGGAATAAGTCAAATTTGGTCATTGCTGTTTCCACCTCCGTAGGTTTCTATAACTCGCATATTCTATAACTTGCATAGCTGGAGTCAAGAAATTCAGCATCATTTATAGTGAGGTCGAGCCAGGTTTCTGTAAAAGCGATGATAGGATATTGTTCAGTGAGTGCTGAACAAAGAAAATCTTTAAGTTTAGTCCTGACGCCTCTAACGTTTTGATATACTAAGGTAGCACTATTTGTTAGTGATGATGACCTCCTGCGTCCTGTTGCCGAAAATTTGCTGCTTGCGCGGATGCTCGAGGACGACGAGGGTGGAATTCCTTTACTGCTGTTCCCGCAGGCCAGAAGTTGGATTCTACTAAACCTTTTATTAAGGATTCCTTAACACGAATCTTAAAGGACGCAACATCCTCGTTTTTATCCAGTACGAAGCATTTGACATTTACAATTTCGAGTTGCTTCTCCATATATTCAGTTATTTGCTTTTCGGTAGTAGCAGGGTCGCATCTCCCAAGGTACAGCCATTAACGTCTCTCGCCAGCCGGAAAAGATGAGGAACCTCCCATCGAACCAGTACCCAGTATTAAAGGATCTCTACTGTTGCGCTGGGAGAGAGTGGTACCTGGTATAAGGTTTACCATATTACTGTTTTGCAGTGGTGTAGGATCTTCACTGTGCCCCACATTCATGGGCGGACGCCCGATATTAGTTCGTTTAACGCCAAGACGAGACTGTGTTTTATTTTGAGGGGAATTTTTGAGGGCCAGGAATTCACTTTTCAATTTGTTAAGTTTATCAGACAGCTCCTTGTTTAAGGCCTCCAATTATTTCAGCCTTATCTCATGTGAGTTAACTTTGAGAGAAATATCAATTATTTCTGTCACTTCATGTTGTTTTAGTTTGAGAGCATTTTTATTTGATCTTTCGAGCTTGTTAACCTCTACCTTTAATAGGCCGACGTTTTAGTTAATTGCTTCATTTCAGTATTAACGATGGATTCATTTACTGTGAAGCTAGATTGGAGTTCTGTCATTTTATTTTGGAGAGAAGCATTGAGACTGTCCATTTTTGAGAAATTTTCTTAGACAGTTGGCAACCACAAGGTGATCACGTTCGAGTGAACAAAGGAACCTAATTATTATTGGTGAGTCGAACGCCTTCAGCAGTTCACTCGTAACTTTACCTGATGATCCTTTTGCCGGATTCTTGATTCCATCGGAGCAGTTTTAACAAGCATACAGTATAACTCTAATCTTCATTTGTGAGTAGCATCGCAGATAACACACTTGATTTTATACTTGACTTCTTTATCGGTAAGATCATTCTCTCAAGAAGAACATAACATAATGGATGACTGACACCACTAGGTGAAATGGATTTTATATTCAGCGAATTTAACGATATTCAACAGCATTTCCAGATGAAACGCAGTATATGTTGATGATGTTTATATTTTATCAATTTACCGGTGCGTTTTTAAACGGTTTTATTTAGCTTGACCTGTTTGTTTTTTGGATCAAATCTTGTAGTTGTAATTTTACCCCCTTACTGTTGATTGATTAATCTGATATTTGGCACTCACCTTTAGTTCTGATGACAATGTAACTTAACACATTTTGTGTTATTGTAAATCCAAGATGGCCTCCGCTACAAAATGGCGGATTACATATTTTTTCACAACCCCCTCAACATGAGTATTAAATTAGAATAGTAGAATCTCCCGCAACTGGCTAGTGTTTAAACCAGCCATTAAATGTAAATAGCACAAATGTATGCATGAAGAACGAATGTCAGTAACACATGAAGTATGAATGCTAATATAGAACAGTTCACTATAAAGTGCGAATGATTGTAAATAGTTATCTTAGTGGCAAATGTCACACTGCATCTATCACGCGGGCCTGGGCCCACAAATTATGTATATATATGTGTGAATGAAGTATGAAAGATTGAATGGTGTATGACAGACTGTATATATGTACATATTAGATGTTTGTAACTGTCCTTAGCTTAAAAACACCAAAGAAACGAGAAATGGAGTTTTTCGATTAGTTTTCTCCAT